>CM022301.1:598799617-598966687 GCA_011799875.1 Thinopyrum elongatum
ATGGTTTGCTATGTTAGTAAGATCCTTGCTTGCTGAGTACTTCACGGATAGTCTCAGGTTGCTTTATTTTTCTCTTTCCCCCCATATACCCCCACCTTGATGATACACCAGACGATGGAGTCCCAGGACACGACGCCACCACCGAGCTACTACCAAGGCGGGTCCAGATGGCACGTTACTACTGACGGATCGGCCATCTGACCAGATTAGGATCGGAGGCTCCCAGGCAGGCGGCCAACACGCCTTTCGACTAGTGTCGCTGTTTTGTGCTTAGCCTTCTTAAGGCAGAACTTGTCTAACTATGTCTGTACCCATGATATTATTTATGACTGCCTTATGTATTCGGATCTTCGATCCCTGGCTGTATATTGTGGACCTCCGTTTATTTGTGTTTAAGTTGTGTTGTGATATCTTCCCGTGAGTCCCTGGGCTTGATCGTACACGTTTGCGTGTATACTAGTGTACGATTTGAACCGGGGGCGTCACAAGTTGGTATCAACAGAGCCGACTGCCTGTAGCAAGCCCCCCTCCAAATTCCTTGGCCGAAGTTGAGTCTAGAAAACCGAGAAACTATTTTACTAACTTGGCTGTGTGGCTTACGGGCCCACGTCGCCAACTGGGTGGTATTAGGATCTTTTATTCCTCGTCTATACTCTGGGACTCTAATATCTCTTCTATTCGGGTTAAAAATTTTACTAACGCCGACACTTAGGATCTCGTAAATACCGCTACCCGGAGAGCTGATATCTGTGCGATTGCCCTGTCGTTGATCTGATTAGTCTGATAATCTTTTCCTTTCCATTGTTTTGTTTAACCTTTCTCTCCGAGATCGGTTATACTTCTCATTGTCATTTGACAAGTTTGAATTTCCTCTGTTTCAGATGGACTGTTTTGTTTCACCGCGTCCTACGACACAGCTTGTGCTTCGCACTTGGGCTCGTAATACCCCTGGGTTTCCAGCTGTCCCTGATCGCTCTCATGACAGACTTTGCTACCGCTGTTACCCTGAGTTCATGGTTTACGAGGATTACCGCGAGTTTTAATCAGGAACAGTATTAGGCTGAAGTTCGGATTTATGATCGGCAGAATGACTCAGAAACCCGATTACAACCTTTTTCACGGATTAGGCGTGACGATTGAGATGGCAGTAATGATGCCGCCTACTCTGTCTGTCGCCACGTCTTCGAGAGACAGTTCGGTGATATCTTGTGACTCTGAGTTCCGATACATTCCATATGCCCCTACTGGAGATGCTTACCCGGATACTACACAGCTATCTGTGCCCCGTACGGCCTCGCCGATATGACCACCGCTTTCTGATTCAGTCACTCAGGCTCTTTATCGCACTGGTTCGGGCTCTCGCCGTCGAGTTGGTTGCCACTCGAGCACGTCTCTACGATGCTATGACGCAGTTGATGCCCGCTTTCGTGCAGGGATACATCCGGAGCACATCCTTTACCCGCGCAGGACTCAGATGTATGCTGGTATTGACTGGCCTGCTGTTGGAGGTCACATACCTGCACGTGCCCCTTCTTTACAGTTCGGACCGGGTTCTGCATCAGAGTGCACATGGAGCACAGGATCCTTCCGCGACGAATATATCGTCGTCCGCACTCGTTGTTACCCCCCGCTACAAGTGGTTTTCTCCCCGACGTTGATTTAGCCTTTGCTATGTCTCGTTGTGTACTTCCTTACCGCGTGCCTGCGCGCCCGCCTAGTAATGTCTAGCTTTTAATTTGCGCCGTTATGCTGTCCGCATGTACCCGACTTTGTGTATGGATCTGTATGTCTTAATCGACTACTGTTAGCTATTACACCTGCTTAAGGGTATTGTCGTGTTACATCATACTTGTCGCTAAAACACTCGCAATTGCTTTTACTAAAACTACCCCCCTGTGATACGTAGCAGATGGTTTAGACCAGGTGGTCGTGGTCGTGGTCGTACCCCTGAACGTCCACCACCCGCCAGACTATATGGCAGCTATGATGCAACAGTTTCGAGCTTAACCGCCAGTTTCATGGTTGGATCAGGCTCAGTTTCCCTGCATCAGAACAACCAGAACCAGAACCCCAGCTTCAGTAACTTTGACAGAGTTTACCGCGACTCAACCCAACGCAGTTTCGCAACCTGACAAGCCCCTGGATACCGATGACTGCTCCGCGCATCACTCACGAGATGGAGTCTGCTATGTCGCCCCCCCGCCCGCCACTTGTCACCTCGCTCGCGGCCTTTTTTCTTAAAGGGCCCCGCTGTCTCAATGGTGGGACACACCAAGCGTACTCTCTGCTGTTGAACAGTCATCACCTGGTAGAGTTCCAGGCTGCTTTCCGTACACGTTCATCCCTCAAGCAATTATGAAAGACGCATGAAGACCCAGTTCCGCAACCTCACTCAGGGCAATAAAACCGTCGAAGCTTATCAGCGGGAATTTCTTGGATCTCTCCCGCTATGCTGAAGAAGACAATCGCCACAGATGCTCGCAGACAGGAGAAGTTCCGTAATGGACTACAACACCCTGACCTCAAGCTTGCTACTAGCCGCTCAAGACATCAATGACTTCTCAACTCTAGTGAACAGGCTATTCTCGTTGAGACCGCTCAATGGAACACAAGGACTCGCAGAAGCGCTATCGGGATGCTGGCTCATCTTCGGGCTCAGCACCGAAGCGTAGAGTTTGGATTCCCAACAACGCGTTCCGTCCAATGCCTCCGTGCCAAAGAACAATGCTGCACTAACGTCTGCCTCCTCCACCACGAGCCGTCAAAGGCTCAAGCTATTCAGAACAATGCCCCTCTTCGTCCTGAGATGGTTGTTGTTTTCAAGTGCCGGCAAAACCAGGCCACCCAGGCTAAAGACTGCCTGCCAGACTCAGATAGTTAGATTTTCCTCATGCTGGCCGTGGATAGGGCCGTGGCAACAATCAGACCCGCACTATAATACTTGGTCTGCTTCACGTGGTCGTGGTACAAGCTACAACATTGACATTGAAGAAGTCCAGGATCAACCTGCTACTGTGATGTACCCTTCTTGTTAAACTCAGTACCTTGCTTCTGTATTATTTGATTCAGGAGCATCGCATTTCATTCATGTCTGAAGCATCTGCATTATCTCATGACATAACATTCGAAAAGATGAACCTTCCAATAGTTGTCCGACCCCTGGAGCCAATGTCAAACCACTATGATGGCACATAAGTCCCTGTTGAAATCGAGGATTTGAATTCCTAGCTTCCCCTATTATCCTGAAGTCTCCACCATAGACCTCATACTCGGTAATGGATTGGGTGTGAAAGTTCACATGCTTCGATCAATTGTGCCACTAAAGTCGTCCAACTTCTTCACCCCACCGATGAGATAGTGAACTATACCGCCCGCATTAACTCGAGACCTGAAGCTGAGATATATGTTATGAATGCTTTGAACGCCTCACCCTCTGAAGGGATCGAGAACGTTCCTGTCGTTCGAGATTTTCCAGACGTTCTTTCCGGAAGAACTTCCAGAATAAACCCCCGCTAGAGCTGTCGAGTTCGTCATCGACTTAAGCCTGGCACCGTTCCTATTGCCAAGCGACCTTATAGATGCCTCCGGCATCACCTTCTTGACTTAAGGAGAAATCGACAATCACTTAAGAGTGGTTTCATCCGCCCCATTCTCTGCTTGGGGAGCACCCTCACTCTTCGTTAAGAAGAGGATGGAACTAACCGATTGGTTCAGGATTACCGGCCCATTAACCAAGCCACAATCCAGAAAATAAACTACCCACTGCACCCGGATCAATGATCTTTATGTCAACTCGCTGGATCATCCGGTGTTCTCTAAACTCGACTTGAGGTTGGGTTCACCAGATCCGTGTCCGTGAAGAGGACATTCCCCAAGACTATGCTCGTCACTCGTTATGGCTCCTATGAATACACCGTCATGTCATTTGGCCTAACGAATGCCCCAGCTACGTTCTCCCTCTCCCTCTGATGAATTATTATTCATGGATCCCCTCGACAAATTCGTCGTGGTATATCTAGATGATATTCTGGTCATCTAAGAATAAGAGGAACATGCTAACATCTCTGCCTTGTTCTCTAGAAAGTTCCGAGAACACCAGTTGTATGCCAAGTATTCCAAATGCGAATTTTGGCTTCCTGAAATAACTTACCTTGGCATGTGATTTCCAAGGATGGGATTGCTGTTAACCCCGAACGAGTTCAGGCTATCTCTCGACTGGACTCCCCCAAAGAATGTTAAGCAAGTCAGAAGTTTTCTCGGACTCCTAGTTATTGCCGTCGATTCGTTGAGAACTTTTCAAGATTGCAAAACCTTGACAAATCTGCTTCACAAAGGTGTTAATTTGAGGACAGAAATGTCAAGAAAGCTTTCAGACACTCAAAGATAAATTGACATCTGCCCCAGTATTAGCACCCCCCGGATGCCCAAGGATTTCGTGATATACTGTGATGCATCTCGTCAGGATTTGCTGTGTCCTAATGCACGAGCGCAAAGTGATTGCTATGCCTCCCACAATTGCGTCCTCATGAAGAAATTATCCCGTGCATGATCTTGAAACTTTCTGCGGTTATCTATGCCTTGAAGCTATGGCGACATTACCTTCTCGTAACCGTTGCGAGATATACACGGATCACCAAAGCTTGAAGTATTTATATACTCAACCAGATCTTGAACCTTCGTCAACAAAGATGGCTCGAAACAATTGCCGATTATGATATGAAATTCTCATACACCCCCGGCAAGGCTAATGTAATGGCCGATGCTTTGAGTCGCAAGTCCTATAGTTAACAATCTTATGGTTCAAGAAACACAACCTCTTCTCCATGAAGAGCTTGCAAATTGAACCCTCATATTGTTCCACAGGGTTATCTCAATACCCTAGTTGTCGAACCAATTTAGAACACGGCATTAAGGTTCAAAGGTAATGACGTAAGTGAAGAGATTAAAAAGCGAGCGTACCTCGAGAAAGGAAAGCCGTCGGAATTCCATCTGATGTCAGATGGGATCCTATTTTTCCAAACACCGTCTCTTCGTACCCAAGTTCAGAATGAGAGGGGAAAACGTTATGGAGGAACTCTGACCCTCCCTTGTACCATTCACCACCTGTATCACAAAGATTACCGTGACATTGTCAAAGTTCTGGTGGCCTAATAGAAGCGGACATTGCTCGTTATGTTTACTGAGTGTGACGTTTGCCGCCGCGTTAAAGCTCACATCAAAGGCCCCAGGAACTCTGCAACCCCTGGAATTCCTAAATGGAATGGGACAAGTCCAAATGGATTTCATTACTGGTTTCCAAATCCCAAAGGGTAATGATGCTATATTTGTTGTCATTGACCGATTCTCTAAGGTTGCCCACTTTCCTGCCTGTTAAGGAGACAATCCTGCTGCCAGTTAGCAGACTTGTATGTTTCCCGAATTGTGTCACTCCCACGGTGTTCCGTTGGAGATCAGTTCATATCGTGCGCCTCTTCACCTCCAGATTCTGGGATAGTTTCCAAGAAGCTATGGGAACCATCTGTCTTTCAGCACCGCTTTTCCCCTCAGTCACAGGGTCAAGTTGAACGAGTTAACCAGTGCTCGAAGATATGCTTCGAGCTTGCGTCATCTCCTTCGGTAAGAAATGGGAGAATCTCTCCCGTTGCCGAATTCTCTTACAACAATAGCTATAAGCTAGTCTGAAGATGGCACCGTGTTGAAGTTCTATACGGTCGTAAGTGTCGACCCCCTCTGAATTGGTCAGAAACTGGGGAACGCTCACATCGTCGTCCGGACATTTTTATTCGGCAAAGCTGAAGAACAGTCCGTATTGTTGTGAACATTGAAATCGCTCATCTCTTCAGAAGAGCAACTATGACCGTAACACCAGAATATATCATCAACCTGGCGAGCGCTTACCTCCGCGTCACTCCGTTGAAGGCACTCATCGGTTCGGAATCAAAGGCAAGTGCCCTCGCTACATTGGCCCGTTCCGTATTCTTGCCCGCGAGGAGAAGTGGCATATCAGTTCAATTGCCGCCAAACCTTTCACAAGTACATGTGTCTTTCATGTATCCCAACTCCGCCGCTGCTTCAAGGATCCTATTCGAGCTGTGATCATGAAGTGCTTGAATTGCGGAAGACTGTCTTATCCAAACATCCCATCCGTATCTTGATCAAGCTGAGCGTCGAACACGTCAAAAGTCATCAATTCCTCCTCAAGGTTCAGTGGTCAAATCATTCTGAGATGAAGCGCACTTGGGAACGCGAGGATCGTCTTCGCGAAGAATACCCCTCTTTCTTTCAGTCTTCCTCTTAATTCTCGGGACGAGAATTCTTAATAGATAGGAGAGTTGTAACACCCCGTGATTAGCAACAGTAATCAACTTTTGATATGACATGTTAGCATGATCACATGATCAACGTGCATAATCTCATTACATCACATGGCATTTCAACTCCTAAGTCAAATTCAAAATTAAATGAAAGTGAAATAATGAAGTTGTCCAACATAGAGCTAAAAATGTCAGATAAATAACAAATATTCCGGAGGCTATTCTAAAATTGAAACCAACATCATTGGAATGGGATAAGTGACTCGAACACCTCAAACAGTGGATAAGATAATATTTAATAACCATTTATTAAATCTGAAATAATATGGATTATGTTTTGTCCAAACTAGTTTTAGGTGTTAGGGAAATGCACTAGTGTTTATGAACTAGGTCTCATGTTTGCAAAAACCATTTTGAGCCTACTATTTACTAAACTGAGAAAGGAGAATAAAGAAAAAGATAAAAGAAAAAGAACAGAAAGAAAACCCACCCCCCCCTCTCTCTGGCCCAACTGGCCGAAGCCCAGCCGCCGGCCCACCCGCGCCCCCTAGCCTTACCCCCAGGGACCCCGACCCTAGCGTCACCCACCCCCATTCCCCCTCGCTCCTCTCCTCCCCCCCCCCTCTTCTGGATCGGGATCTCCCGATCCCGTCCGCCACCGTCGCCTACGCCGTCGCCGACGCCGCCCCGCGCCGCGCCCCTCCGTCCCCCTCGTCAGCCCCCCACCTCCCGATCCAGATCGGGATCGGGATCGCGGGAACGGCCCCGTCGCCGCGCTCTCGCCGACGCCGCCCCCGCTCCCGCGCCGGTCGCTACGCCGAGCCGCCGCCACAGACGCCGACGTCGCCCCGTCCTCTCCTCTTCCCCGACCACCGACCTGGCGCTCGGTCGCGCCCCTCCCTCTACTGGATCCGTACGGGCAAATCCCGATCCCGTCGCCCGCGACGACCTCGCCGCCCGCGCCCGGAGCCTGCGCCTCCCCGCGGCCTGCCTCCCCGTCGCCGTCGTCCCGTCGACCACCCCGACCTCGCCGCTGCCCCGTCCCTACGAGCACGGTGAGGCCTCGGCCTCTTCCCCCCCTCTCTGTCTCCCCAGACCCTCGCCGCGCGCACCGCGCCCCCGTCCCCGCTCACCGCGCTGCGCGCATGCTCACGCGCCCCGCGCCCCGGCTCGCGCCCGACCGCGCTGCCCAACCCCCGCCCCCCACTCCAGCCGCCTCTGCCCCCGCTCCGGTAGCTCTTCCTCTCCCTCTCAGTGGCCGGGATGAAGTCCTCCCGCTCTCCCGCCCCTCCTGCCCTCCGCCCCCCGCTCGTGCGTGGAGCCCCGCCCACTCCATCCACCGGCCTCTCCCCCCTCCCGCCCTCCCCCGGGCCCCCTCCGCTCCGTCCGCTCGGCGCTGCGCCTGCGCCGCCCGCACCCTGTGAACCCGCCCCCCGGGGCCACTGCCCAGTGGGGCCCGAACCCCCTGTGCCGCGACAAATGGGCCCCACCCCCCTAAAAACGATTTTAGAAAATAAAAATAAAAATAAATAATTAATTAATTAGTTAATTAATCCTGATTAGGTTAATCTAATTAACTATTAGTGTTAATTAATCAGTAATTAAATTAATTAAACCTAATTAACCAACAGCTATGACAGGTGGACCAACCCTGTCAGGTGGCGCTGACGTCAGCATGATGTCATCTGACGTCATCAATCACTGTTTTCGGATAATGTTGAATTATAATATATTAAATTTCAGAAATTATAAAAACTTTAGAAAATCATCTTTTAACCGTAACACTCCGATGAAAATATTTTATACATGAAATTGTCAGAACGACGATACGAACCCGGATACGCCCTCTGTATTCCCGTCAGACGTCCCGCAACACTAAGAAATGAACAATTAGACCGATTTCGATAAATGAATGTGCCCAACTTTAATTAAATAATCCAAATAAATTACCCAAATTAACTAAATCATTTAGTTAGGGCAGTAGAACACCCCTCATTCATTTAGGGCATGCATACATATTGTTTGCCATTATTGCCGTGATTTATTGTTTCTCTCCCCTCCTTCTCTCTCGATAACGCTGGACCGTCGCTGCGTCGAGTACGACTACGTACGACGAGCAGCCCGTTGACACCTCCCTCTCTTGCCAGAGCAACCAGGCAAGCCCCCCCTTGAGCATTCCAGATATCGCCCATCTATTCTCCTGCTTGCATTAGATTTCGCTAACTGTTAAGTATGCTCTATTCTGAGCTCATAGCCTGCTGTTGTAACCTGTTCATTGCTATCTTACACTGCCTATGATAAACTGTTTAGTATAGGTTGGTATGACCATCTGTGGACCCCACCACCTTACTCTTGTCGCCCCTGCTTGTTCATCAACGACTCGATCAACGTGATCGTCGATAGAGACAGACGCCTCACTTCACACCCCCCTTAGTTTGTACGACTCTGCCGTAGTAACTATCGAGTCCGAGGTGTATACCCTCGTAACGCACTCCTGATGAATACTCTGCAGACATAGCTGTACGGTCGTGGTCATCGAGGGTGAGTCCTCCTCCTTCTCCATGTCCGATACGGACTCTGTCGTGCAACCCCTCAGTGTGAACCTCGAGGGTGATACCTCTTACGTTCACCCTGATGATTATGACCAACACGGTTACTTGACCTTTTTCACAGGCGGTCCACCCTGTGGGTACTCGCTGGGGATCTATGATTCGGGTGTGCCGGAAGGGCACTCGAGTGTGACATTGTGGCGAGCATCAGAGACTGTTGTCTCGCTTGATACTAATTGAGCCTATTGGATTTGGGTGTGTGATCTGAGTGGGCGAGTGCCCATACGCATGCCACCACGCGGATAATGTTATGATGGGGCCCTCTGCGATGTACGTTTCGCCGAAGCTTATCAGACGTCACGATTCACCGTGCGGGCTGATCGTCGGGATTGGGGCTGTATACTCACTGGCCAGTTCGTGGTCGCGCCTGGCACCCGGCCAGCCACGCAACGCGAGGTGCCCAGGGCGATGGCCCGAGACCCCTGGGTGCATAGGTTAGTCCGGTGTTTGCTGACCTCCTGTGAGCCGTAGGTAGAGCGCTGCTTCGTGTTGATCTTCCGAGGACGGCATTACCCAGCAAGTGGTCCGGCCAGAGTTGATCGAGCGTGTTGGGTAACAGTAGTGCACCCCTGCAGGATGAATCTTCTATCGATAGCTCGTCCTACGGTAAGGACGCTCAGTTTGTGTATCCCGATCTACTACTTAAACTGGATACTTGTTACTTATTAATTGAAGCTTCGGGATTACTTTCTCGCTGGGAGTCGAGGAAGAATCTTGAGCTGTACTTCAACATGTGTGTTAATAAAATGCTATTCACTCTCTTCTACGCTGCAAGATATGGCTTTGAGAAGATGTTTGAAGATGCTAGTCTTCGATAGGACTAGGCCTTTCTCCCTATTACTGGCATTTCTGCAGCCCAGTCCACATATACACCTTTTCTCCATTGATAATGTTGCATATGTAGTATAGATCCTTGCTTGCGGAGTACTTCGGATGAGTTACTCACGGTTGCTTTATTTTCTCTTTTCCCCATATACCCCACCTTGATGAACACCAGACGATGGAGTCCCAGGAGCCAGACGCACCACCGGAGCCTACTACCAGGCGGGGTCCAGAGGGCACGTACTATGGATCGAGCCATCTGACCAGGAGTATGATCGGAGGCTCCCAGGCAGGAGGCCAACGCCTTTCGATCTGTCGCTGTTTGTGCTAGCCTTCTTAGGCAGAACTTGTCTAACTATGTCTGTACCCAGATATTATTTGTATGACTGACTTATGTTTGGATCTTTCGGATCCCTGGTCTGTATATTGTGGCCTCCGTTATTTGTGTTTAGAGTTGTGTTGTGATATCTCTCCCGTGAGTCCCTGGTCTTGATCGTACACGTTTGCGTGTATGACTAGTGTACGATTGAACCGGGGGGCGTCACACTGGCATGGACCTTGTTGAAGGCACTGTTTTTGGGTGAACTCAGACTTTCTCTAGGGTGAAAACCCAAGATCTCGATCGGGCAACGACAACGCTGTGCATTGTTTCCTTCTTGAAGGCGTTATTTTTGGAGAACCTCTTTGGATTCGATGTTATCTTCGGTGTTTAGAGTGCTGCTGGTGCTAGTGATTATCAATCACGTGACAGGATCTTTTTTCTCCTGTTCTTTATATTTTCCCTTTTGGGCTGTGTGTATCCTTGATGTCTTTGGACATCTTGTTTGTACAGAGGCCGTGTGTAGTATTTTCGTGATATTAGTACTTTCCCTTCCAAGTTGAAATATCTTCCCTCGTCATCTCACATCTCGGCCATCGATGACTCCAAGTCTCGTCTGTCGCAGGCGGAGCTTGGGTCCTCATCTCACGAGTCAACCGCTTCTCTTCCTGGCAATTCTGACGACGACTCTTCCGTTGACCCTTGCTGGCTTGCTAGGCCTTATCCACCACACGTAGGAAGGGACGGCTGAACTTGCTATCGCCGGCCCAACGAGTGGATATCTGGAGCAGAGCCTAGTGTTGGACATATATTAAGATTATATGTCCAAATTGGGAATATTTTGGCCCTCTTTTGACAGGAGCATATCCGACCACCGATCAGGTGAACCAGCTTGAATCACAGGCCTTATATTTTCATAACTGTATCCAACAGATCAGATCGTAGCCATGAGATTTCATAAGTATACCAAATAAATCACGACCAATGGGAAATGGAAATGCTTTTATTTCTGTTTGTATTTTTTGAAAAGGCAAATGAGGTGGTATGGCCGCGGGACAGGGAGGAGAGAGAGAGGAGTATGTTGATGGGCGCAGCGGTTGCAGGATGCTACAGTTTTTCTTTGATTTTTTTCTCTTGTTTTTTTCTTTTGGGTATGATTGTGCTGCTTGCCCCAGCGTGGAACTCATTGGTGTATCGGGTAGTTGCTATATTAATATAGCGGAGCGAAAGCCTACTGAGAGAGAGAGGAGTACGTTCCCGTGACAGAGCTTCTTTGCCGTGAGGCATACGCTGTTGGACTGCATGCCCACCTTCAGTTTCACACGCCTACAGCTCACTCTTAACAAGTGGACGAGCTCAAATTCTCGTCGATCGGTCAGGATAGTTGTTCGTCGTTTTGTTGCCCTCACCACAAACATCTCTGTCCGCAGTTCCCATCCACACTCTTGCTTCGACCCTTGCCGGCTACCTAGGCCTACTTCAACATAATGAAGGTCCGGACTGAACTTGCTGCAGCCAACGAGTAGATATCTGGATTCTGGAGCGCCTAGTGGTGGTCACAGTCGCCGGTCGCTGATCAATGGTGCAACCAACGCCGAGAACATGGCAATCTTGCCATGGTTGCTGCTTCTCTGCCTTGTCAGCGGGGGATTGCAAGCTCGTGCTCAGCTCGGACAGCAAGATATTGATCAGTATATATTTCTCTGTGAGTGATTGATTTGAAATGGTGCCGCCTAGGTTTAACGATTCAACAAAATCAGTATAATATACAACTGAAGGTTTTCATAAGCTAGACTGTGGTCTTCCGCGTGCAGACAGGCTAGCGGATAACACCACCACCCTTGTACTACACTCACAGGACGCTGGCTTCATCGACGCCGATGCCGCATAAAACCACAAGATTCCCTCACGTCATCAACCCGTCGGTTCCCATGACTTGCACAAGTGTCGCTGCTTCCAAGCGGCCGCGCAATGCTACACTCTGCGCTCACATCGTTTCTGGGCTCAAGTATCTCATCGGGGTTTTTGTTCCGCAAACTACGATGGACCTCAACATGCACTGGTATTTTATGGTCTGGCATTAGTCCCGGGTGTGTAAGGGCCTTTAGTCCCAGTCTCACCAACGGGACATAATAAATCGAAGACTAAAGGCCTTCATCTTTTATTCCCGATTGGCCCACGACCCGGACTAAATCCCTGCCCACGTGGTCGATAGCGTGCGCCGAGTGAAGGGACCTTTAGTCCCGCGTTGGTATGCCACGTGGCCGGCAGCGCGCGCCGGGGGAAGGGGACCTTTAGTCCCGTGGTGACACCAATCGAGGACTAAAGTTTTTAGGGGTGTTTAGGGTTTATATTTATTTTTTCTTTATTTTGTGTTTTCCATTAATTCTTTTTCCAGTTCAAATATATTTTATGCTATTACGTACTAATACACGTATGCAATATAATAGAATATTTGTGTAGAACCAAATCATATATCAATAGATAATTTCTCGTATACGACCATGCACACACACACACACATACATATAATTATATATATATATATATATATTATATATATATATATATTATATATATTATAGATAGTAATTATAATTTGGATTATACAGTTACTCTTCTCCTACAACTTGCAGATAATTAACATGCAGGCATTAGCTGAAACTGGATTTCTTCCGTCGCGGAGAAGGACATATGACCTGGTCAAAGCAAAATACCGCCATTTCCTCTGAAGTGCTCGGTTTCGGGTCCTTTGTCAAGAGCTATCCCGCATCTCTTGCATCTTTAAAGAAAGGATCAATATGAATATATTAGTGTGTTGTATATATATTAGATAATGATATAAAAAAGAATTGTAGATAGTGTTTATGTACCCACAAGAAAACTTTCTTCCATCTTGTGCTCCTTTCGGGATAATGCGAATGTTCTCGCAAACGTAGTATGCACATAAATTAGTCCCCGATGCTGCTTAAGCACTTTACGAGAATAGACTTCAATCAGATAATAATCAAGCATGATAATGGTATTTGAAACTATAATTTAATACGAGATGCGCGGCACGTAGTAGCTAGCTAGGACTACTTAATTACCCCTTAGTCGCCACCACTTTCAGCCTTGGTTTCCATTGATCGATCCACCTCTTTTTGATGAACTTTTTTTCAAACCCGCCCGACAAAGAAAATGAATAAACGGAGTTATTAATATACTTTCTTGATATTAGAAAAGAGAACTAAAGAGGCCCACATAGTGTCGGAATGATGAAATTACCTGTCGAGCATCAACTTCAGTTGCAGTATCGTTTAGGGTCTCTAGTTGTGAGTCACAGTACTTCAATTTTCCACTCGTCAACTCTTAATGATTAGCAGGTATCCTGTGGAAACTGCGCACGGAGGAAAGGCATCACGATGCGCTTCTTCTGCGAGTCCTGTGTGTGTCATCTGAGCGTCTCCACAGAATAGCCTTGTTCACTTAGTTGAGACAGTGCATTGATGTCTTGAGCGGCTAGTGCACGCTTGGTCAGGGTGGTATTCCTACGGACTGTGCTCCTGGTCTGCGGCATCTGTGGCGAGTCTTCTCAAAGCATAGCGGGATATATCAAGTAATTCCGCTGATAACCATAATCGACGGTTTTATTGCCCTGAGGTGAGGTTGCGGAATGGTCTTCCTTCGTTTCCAATTGCTGTGAGGGTGTAACGTGTAAACACGGAGAAGCAGCCGGACTCATCCAGGGTAGAATGACTGTTCCCACAAGGCAGAGACGCATTGTGTGTGTCCCACCATTGAAGCGCGGGGCCCTTTAAGAAAAAGGCCTCGAAGGTTACAAAGTTTGGCGTGGCGAATTAGCATGATTCCATCTCCGAAGTGAGTGCTGTCCGCGGAGCACAGTCATCGGTATCAGGGCTTGTCAGAAGTTGGTGCGACACTAGCGTTGGTTGAGTCGCTTGAAACTTGTCAAAGTTTACTGAATCTGGGTTCTGGTTCTGGATTGTTCTGATGCGGAAACTGAGGCCCTGAGTTCCAACCATGGAACATCTGCGGTTAAGCTCGAACTGTTGTCACTCAAGTCTCTAGCCATATAGTCACTGGCTGTGGTAGGACGGTATGGGTACGACCACGACCACGACCACCTGGTCAACCATCCTGCTGACGTATCAACAGGTGGTAGTTAGTACAAAGCAATGGCGAGTGTTTAGCGACAATTAAATAAATTTAACACACAATACCTTAAGCAGATGTAATCAGATTACATCACCGGTAGTCGTTACGACATACAGATCCATACCAGTCGGGATACAGTTAGCGACGCATAAGGCGCAGAATTACAAAAGCTCGACATACTAAAAGGCGGCCGGCAGGCACGCGTTACGGAAGGACACACGCAGACAATAGCAAAGGCTAAACTCGACGTTCGGAGAAAACCACTGTACGGGGTAACTGCGAGTTGCGGGACTACTAATAATTCGTCGCGAAGGATCCTGTGGCTCAGTTGGGGAGTGCACTTGAGCAGACCCCGGTCCCGAACTGTAGAGAAGGTCCACGCGTGCAGGTATCTGGGACCTCCAACAGCAGTGCCAGTCAATACCAGCCTACCATCTGAGTCCTTGCGGGTAAAGGATGTTCGCACGGAATGTATCCCTTGCGCGAAGCCGGCATCAAACTGCGTCAATAAATCGAGCATCGTAGAGGACCGTGCTTCGAGTGCAACCAACTCGAACGGCGAGATCCCGAACGTGCGAATCCAGAGCCTGAGTGCACTGAAATCATGAACGCGGTGGTCATATCGGCGAGGCTCGTAACGGTGCACAGATAGGCTGTGTATATCCGGTAGTCATCTCCAGTAGGGCATATGGAATGTATCGGGAACTCCGAGTCATCCAAGATATCACCGACACTGTCCTCGAAGACGTGCGACAGCAGATTAGGCGGCATCATGTACTGCATCTCATCGTCACGCCAGGACTATCCGTGAAAAAGAATGTGTAACCTCGGTTCTAGTCATTCCTGTTCCGATCAATAAATCCGACTCAGGCATATCTGCTGTCCTGATTAAACTTCGGTAATATCCTCGTAAGCATGAAGCTCAGGGTACCAGCGGTAGCCAAGTCTGGTCATTAGAAGCGATCAGGACAGCTGAAACCCAAAGGTGGTATTTAGCGCATCCCCAGTGCGAATCACAAGCTGTGTCGTATGACCAGTTGTAAACAAACGGTCCATCTGAAACAGGAGGACATTACAAACTTGTCAATGACAATGGAGAGTATAACCGCTCTCGGATAGAAAACGGTTAAACAAACCAATGGAAGGAAAATGATTATCAGACTAATCAGATCACCGAATGAAGCAATCGCACAGATTTCCAGCTCTCCGTGTGAGACGGAGATTTACGAGATCCTAAGGGTGTCGCGTTAGTAATTTTTATTTAAACTCCGAATAGAGATATATTAGAGTCAAACGAAGTATAGACGAGGAATGAAAGATCCATAATCGCACACCAGTTGGCGACGGGGCAACCTTAGCCACACGCCAATTAGTTACTTAGTTTTCGGTTGATCTAGACTCAACTTCGGCCCAAGTAATTTGGAGGTGGCTTGCTACAAAAACAGGCAGTCGGCTTCTGATAACCGAGAACTTGTTACGCCCGCCGCGGTTCAAATCGTACAGGCCTGCATCTACACGCAAAAGTTGGTACGATCAACCCAGATGACTCATCAACGGGTAGAATAATCAACACAGGGAACACAAACTCTAACCACAAATAAAAGGAGGTCCCAATATGACAGACCATTGGATCCTAAAGATCCTAATCCAATAAGTCAGTCCATGACGAATATATCTGGGTACAAGACAATAGTTTTTTAGACAAGTTTCTGCCTTAGAAGGCTAGCACAAACAGCGACACTGTCGAAAGGAGTTGGCCTCCTGCCTGGGAGCTGCCGAACTACGCCTGGTCGTGTCTCGTCCAGTAGTATCGTGCCCCTCTGGACCCACCGCCTGGGTATAGGCCTCCGGTGTGCGTCGGGCTCCTGGACTCATCGTCTGGTGTTCATCAAGGTGGGGTATTGAGGGAAAAGAGAAAATAATAAAGCAACCGTGAGTAACTCATCCGAAGTACTCACAAGCGCCGACACTTAGGATCTCGTAAATCCCGTCTACTCGGAGAGCTGGATATCTGTGCGATTTCCCTGTCATTGATCTGATTAGTCTGATAATCATTTTCCTTCCATTGTTTTGTTTAACCTTTCTCTCCGAGTTGTGTTAAACTTCTCATTGTCATTTGACAAATCTGAATTTCCTCTGTTTCAGATGGACCGTTTGTTTCCACCGCGTCCTACGACACAGCTTGTGCTTCGCACTTGGGCTCGTAATACCCCTGGTTTTCCTATTTTCTCTTTTCCCCATATACCCCACCTTGATGATACACCAGACGATGGAGTCCAGGAGCCAGACGCCACCACCGGAGCCTACTACCAGGCGGGTCCAGAGGGCACGTACTACTGGATCGAGCCATCTGACCAGGAGTAGGATCGGAGGCTCCCAGGCAGGAGGCCAACGCCTTTCGATCTAGTGTCGCTGTTTGTGCTAGCCTTCTTAAGGCAGAACTTGTCTAACTATGTCTGTACCCAGATATTATTTGTATGACTGACTTATGTATTCGGATCTTCGGATCCCTGGTCTGTAATATTGTGGACCTCCGTTTATTTGTGTTTAGAGTTGTGTTGTGATATCTTCCCGTGAGTCCCTGGGCTTGATCGTACACGTTTGCGTGTATGACTAGTGTACGATTGAACCGGGGGCGTCACAAGTTGGTATCAGAGCCGACTGCCTGTAGCAAGCCCCCCTCCAAATTCCTTGGCCGAAGTTGAGTCTAGAAACCGAGAAACTAATTTACTAACTTGGCTGTGTGGCTTACGGGCCCACGTCGCCAACTGGGTGGTATTAGGATCTTTTATTCCTCGTCTATACTCTGGGACTCTAATATCTCTTCTATTCGGGTTAAATAAAATTTTACTAACGCCGACACTTAGGATCTCGTAAATCCCGTCTACCCGGAGAGCTGGATATCTGTGCGATTGCCCTGTCGTTGATCTGATTAGTCTGATAATCATTTTCCTTTCCATTGTTTTGTTTAACCTTTCTCTCCGAGATCGGTTATACTTCTCATTGTCATTTGACAAGTTTGAATTTCCTCTGTTTCAGATGGACCGTTTGTTTCCACCGCGTCCTACGACACAGCTTGTGCTTCGCACTTGGGCTCGTAATACCCCTGGGTTTCCAGCTGTCCTGATCGCTCTCATGACCAGACTTGGCTACCGCTGGTACCCTGAGTTCATGGTTTACGAGGATTACCGCGAGTTTAATCAGGAACAGTATTATGCTGAAGTTCGGATTTATGATCGGCAGAATGACTCAGACACCGAGTTACACCTTTTTCACGGATTAGGCGTGACGATTGAGATGGCAGTACATGATGCCGCCTACTCTGCTGTCGCACGTCTTCGAGGACAGTTCGGTGATATCTTGGATGACTCTGAGTTCCGATACATTCCATATGCCCCTACTGGAGATGCTACCGGATACTACACAGCTATCTGTGCCCCGTACGAGCCTCGCCGATATGACCACCGCGTTCTGATTCAGTGCACTCAGGCTCTGGATCGCACTGTTCGGGCTCTCGCCGTCGAGTTGGTTGCCACTCGAGCACGTCTCTACGATGCTATGACGCAGTTGATGCCCGCTATTCGTGCAGGGATACATCCGGAGCACATCCTTTACCCGCGCAGGACTCAGATGTATGCTGGTATTGACTGGCCTGCTGTTGGAGGTCACATACCTGCACGTGGACCTCTTCTTACAGTTCGGGACCGGGTTCTGCATCAGAGTGCACATGGAGCACAGGATCCTTCCGCGACGAATATTCGTCGTCCGCACTCGCAGTTACCCCGCTACAGTGGTTTTCTCCGACGTTGATGTAGCCTTTGCTATGTCTCGTTGTGTACTTCCTTACCGCGTGCCTGCGCGCCGCCTAGTATGTCTAGCTTTTAATTTGCGCCGTTATGCTGTCCGCATGTACCCGACTTTGTGTATGGATCTGTATGTCTTAATCGACTACTGTTATGTATCTATTACACTGCTTAAGGTATTGTCGTGTTACATCATACTTGTCGCTAAACACTCGCAATTGCTTTTACTAAAACTACCCCCTGTTGATACGTAGCAGGATGGTTAGACCAGGTGGTCGTGGTCGTGGTCGTACCCCTGAACGTCCACCACCGCCAGACTATATGGCAGCTATGATGCAACAGTTCGAGCTTAACCGCCAGTTCATGGTTGGAATCATGGCTCAGTTTCCGCATCAGAACAACCAGAACCAGAACCCAGCTTCAGTAACTTTGACAGAGTTTACGCGACTCAACCCAACGCAGTTTCGCAACTCTGACAAGCCCCTGGATACCGATGACTGGCTCCGCGACATCACTCACGAGATGGAGTCTGCTAATGTCGCCCCCGCCAACTTTGTCACCTTCGCGGCCTTTTTCTTAAAGGGCCCCGCTGCTCAATGGTGGGACACACACAAGCGTACTCTGCCTGTTGGAACAGTCATCACCTGGTATGAGTTCCAGGCTGCTTTCCGTACACGTTACATCCCTCAAGCAATTATGGAACGCATGAAGACCCAGTTCCGCAACCTCACTCAGGGCAATAAAACCGTCGAAGCTTATCAGCGGGAATTTCTTGATCTCTCCCGCTATGCTGAAGAAGACATCGCCACAGATGCTCGCAGACAGGAGAAGTTCCGTAATGGACTACACCCTGACCTCAAGCTTGCACTAGCCGCTCAAGACATCAATGACTTCTCAACTCTAGTGAACAAGGCTATTCTCGTTGAGACCGCTCAGATGGAACACAAGGACTCGCAGAAGCGCTATCGTGATGCTGGCTCATCTTCGGGCTCAGCACCGAAGCGTAGAGTTTGGATTCCCAACAACGCGTTCCGTCCCAATGCCTCCGTGCCAAAGAACAATGCTGCACTACGTCTGCCTCCTCCACCACCGAGGCCGTCAAAGGCTCAAGCTATTCAGAACAATGCCCCTCTTCGTCCTGAAGATGGTTTGTGTTTCAAGTGCCGCAAACCAGGCCACCAGGCTAAAGACTGCCGCCAGACTCAGAATTAGTTAGATTTTCCTCATGCTGGCCGTGGATATGGCCGTGGCAACAATCAGACCCGCAACTATAATACTGGGTCTGCTTCACGTGGTCGTGGTCAAGCTTACAACATTGACATTGAAGAAGTCCAGGATCAACCTGCTACTGTGATGGGTACCCTTCTTGTTAACTCAGTACCTGCTTCTGTATTATTTGATTCAGGAGCATCGCATTCATTCATGTCTGAAGCATTTGCATTATCTCATGACATAACATTCGAAAAGATGAACCTGCCAATAGTTGTCCGTACCCCTGGAGGCCAATGTCAAACCACTATGATGGCACATAATGTCCCTGTTGAAATCGAGGAATTTGAATTCCTAGCTTCCCCTATTATCCTGAAGTCTTCCACCATAGACCTCATACTCGGAATGGATTGGTTGAAAGTTCACATTGCTTCGATCAATTGTGCCACTAAAGTCGTCCAACTTCTTCACCCCACCGATGAGATAGTGAACTATACCGCCCGCATTACTCGAGACGCTGAAGCTGAGATATATGTTATGAATGCTTTGAACGCCTCACCTCTGGAAGGGATCGAGAACGTTCCTGTCGTTCGAGATTTTCCAGACGTCTTTCCGGAAGAACTTCCAGGAATACCCCCGGCTAGAGCTGTCGAGTTCGTCATCGACTTGAAGCCTGGCACCGTTCCTATTGCCAAGCGACCTTATAAGATGCCTCCGCATCACCTCAAAAATGTTTAAGCAAGTCAGAAGTTTTCTCGACTCCTAGTTATTGCCGTCGATTCGTTGAGAACTTTTCCAAATTGCAAACATTGACAATCTGCTTCACAAAGGTGTTAAATTTGAGTGGACAGAAAAATCAAGAAAGCTTTCAGACACTAAAAGATAAATTGACATCTGCCCCAGTATAGCACCCCGCGATGCCCAAGGATTTTCGTGATATACTGTGATGCATCTCGTCAAGGATTGGCTGTGTCCTAATGCAAGAGCGCAAAGTGATGCTTATGCTCCCCGACAATTGCGTCCTCTGAAGAAATTATCCCGTCATGATCTTGAACTTTCTCTCGGTTATCTGGCCTTGAAGCTATGGCGACATTACCTTCTCGGTAACCGTTGCGAGATATACACGGATCACCAAAGCTTGAAGTATTTATATACTCAACCAGATCTAACCTTCGTCACAAAGATGCTCGAAACAATTGCGAGTATGATATGAATATCTCATACACCCCCGGCAGGCTAATGTAATGGCCGATCTTTGAGTCGCAAGTCCTATAGTAACATCTTATGGTTCAAGAAACACAACCTCTTCTCCATGAAGAGCTTTGCAAATGAACCTCCATATTGTTCCACAGGGTTATCTCAATACCTAGTTGTCGAACCAATTTAGAACACCATTAATGTATGCAAAGGTAGGACCCTGAAGTTGAAAAGATCAAGCGATACCTCGAGAAAGAAGCCGTCGAATTCCATCTTGATGCAGATGATCCTATTTTTCCAACACCGTCTCTTCGTACCCAAGTTCAAGAATGAGAGGGAAAACTTTATGAGGAACGCAGACACTCCCTTGTCCTTCACCCTGACACAAGATGTACCGTGACATTTGTCAAAGATTCTGTGGCCTAATTGAACAGAGACATTGCTCGTTATGTTTCTGAGTTGTGACGTTTGCCCGCCGCGTTAAGCTCAACATCAAAGGCCCCGCAGGAACTCTGCAACCCCTGGAAATTCCTATTGAAATGGGACAAGGTCCAAATGGATTTTATACTGGTTTTCCCAAATCCCAGAAGGGTAATAATGCTATTTTGTTTCATTGACCGATTTCTCTAAGGTTGCCCCTTTCTGCCTGTTAAGGAGACAATCACTGCTAGCCGTTAGCGACTTGTATGTTTCCCCGAATTGGTGCACTCCACGTGTTCCGTTGGAGATCAGTTCTGATCGTGGCAGCCTCTTCACCTCCAGATTCTGGGATAGTTTCCAAAAGCTTGGGAACTCATCTGTCTTTCGCAGCCGCTTTTCACCCTCAGTCACAGGTCAGTGAACGAGTTAACCAAGTTCTCGAAGATATGCTTCGACTTGCGTCATCTCCTTCGGTAAGAAATGGGAGGAATCTCTCCCGTATGCCGAATTCTCTTACAACAATAGCTATCAAGCTAGTCTGAAATTGGCAACCGTTTGAAGTTCTATACGGGCGTAAGTGTCGAACCCCTCTGAATTGGTCAGAAACTGGGGAACGCTCACTCGTCGGGCCGGACATTATTCGGCAAGCTGAAGAACAAGTCCGTATTGTTCGTGAACATTTGAATCTGCTCAGTCTCGTCAGAAGAGCAACTATGACCGTAAGCACCAGAAATAGTCTATCAACCTGGCGCGACAAGCTTACCTCCTCCGCGTCACTCCGTTAAAGGCACTCATCGGTTCGGAATCAAAGGCAAGTTAGCCCCTCGCTACTTGGCCCGTCGTATTCTTGCCCGTCGAGAGAAGTGGCATATCAGTTTGCAATTGCCGCCAAACCTTTCACAGTCATGATTCTTTCATGTATCCCAACTCCGCCGCTGCTTCAAGGATCCTATTCGAGCTGTGGATCATGAAGTGCTTGAATTACGGGAAGATCGTCTTATCCAGAACATCCCATCCGTATTCTTGATCAAGCTGACGTCGAACACGTCAAAGTCAATCAGTCCTCAAGGTTCAGTGGTCAAATCATTCTGAAGATGAAGCCACTTGGGAACGCGAGGATCGTCTTCGCGAAGATACCCCTCTTTCTTTCACGTCTTCCTCTTAATTCTCGGGACGAGAATTCTTAATGATGGAGAGAGTTGTAACACCCCCGGTGATTAGCAACAGTAATCACTTTTGATAATGACAGTTTACATGATCAACATGATCAACAGTGCATAATCATCTTAGCATCACATTGCATTTCAACTCTAGTCAAATAATTCAAATTAAATAAGTGAAATATGAAAGTTGTCCACCATAGGAGCTAAAATGTCAGATAAATAACAAATATTCCAGAGGCTATTCTAAAATTGAAACCAACATCATTGGAATTGGATAAGTGACTCGAACAACCTCAAACAGTGGATAAATAATATTTAATAACCATTTATTAAATCTGAATAATATGGAATTATGTTTTGTCCAAACTAGTTTTAGGTGTTAGGGAATAATGCACTAGTGTTTATAACTAGGTCTCATGTTTTGCAAAAACCATTTTGGAGGCCTGACTATTTCTAAACTGAGAAAGGAGAATAAAAAAAGATAAAAAAAGAAACAGAAAAGGAACCCCCCCTCTCTCTGGCCCAACTGGGCCGAAGCCCAGCCGGCCGGCCCACCCGCGCCCCCTAGCCTATACCCCCAGGGACGCCCGAACCCTAGCGTCACACCCCCCCATTCCCCTCGCTCCTCTCCTCCCCCCCCCCCTCCGTTGATCGGGACTCCCGATCCCGTCCGCCCCGTCGCCTACGCCGTCGCCGACGCCGCCCCGCCCTCGCCGCCTCCCCTCGTCAGCCCCACCTCCCTATCCAGATCGATCGGGATCGCGGGAACGGCCCCGTCGCCGACGCCTCTCCGACGCCGCCCCGCTCCCGCGCCGCGTCGGCTAGCGCCGACGCCGCCGCCACACCGACGTCGCCCGTCCTCTCCTCTTCCCCGACCAGCCGCCTGGCGCTCGGTCGCCCCCTCCCTCGACTGGTATCCGGATCGGGGCAAATCCCCGATCCCGTCGCCCGCGACGACCTCGCCGCCCGCCCTACCTGCGCCTCCCCGCCGGCCTGCCTCCCCGTCGCCGTCGTCCCGTTCGACCACCCCGACCTCCCGCTGCCCGTCCCTACGAGCACGGTGAGGCCTCGGGCCTCTTCCCCCCTCTCTGCTTCCCGCACTCGCAGCGCCCACCGCGCTCCCCGTGCCGCCTCCACCGCTCTGCGCGCATGCAGCGTCGCCGCGCCCTACTGCCGCCCCGACCGCGCTGATCTCATCCCCTCTCGCAATCCCACACTCAACATCACTAGTTTCATCTCTCCCCTCTTCCTGTTCTCTTTCCTCTAGGGTCCTCCTCTTCCTTCCCTCCTCCTCTTTCTCCTCTTCCCACCTCTCCGTCTCTCTCCCCCCCCCCTTTTCTCGCTCGGGTCCGCTCCTCCGTGGCCCCGCGCTCACCACCGACCCGTCCGGCCGCGCCTCGCCGGCGCCCGTGGCCAGCGCCCGGGCGCACCCTGGACGCGCCCGCTCGGGCTGCGCCTGCGCCGCGCCGGCACGCCTGTGAACCCCCCCCCCGGGGCCACTGCCCAGTGGGGCCCGAACCCCCTGTGCCGCTGACAAATGGGGCCCACCCCCCTAAAAACGATTTTAAGAAAATAAAAATAAAAATAAATAATTAATTAATTAGTTAATTAATCCTGATTAGGTTAATCTAATTAACTAATTAGTGTTAATTAATCAGTAATTAAATTAATTAAACCTAATTAACCTAACAGCCTATGACAGGTGGGACCCACCCTGTCAGGTGGCTGCTGACGTCAGCATGATGTCATGCTGACGTCATCAATCACTGTTTCGGATAATGTTGAATTAAATAATTAATTAAATTTCAGAAATTAATAAAAACTTTAGAAAATCATATCTTTTAAACCGTAACTCCGATGAAAATATTTTATACATGAAACTTGCTCAGAACGACGATACGAACCCGGATACGCCCTCTGTATTCCCGTCAGACGTCCGCAACTATAAGAACATTGAACAATTAGACCGATTTCGATAAATGAATAGTGCCCAACTTTAATTAAATAAATCCAAATAAATTCCTAAATTAACTAAATCATTTAGTTAGGCAGTAGAACACCCCGGCATATCATTTAGGCATGCCATACATATTGTTTGCATTATTGCCGTGAATTTATTGTTTCTCTCCCCCTCCTTCTCTCTCGATAGACGCCGAGACCGACGTCGCTGCTGTCGAGTACGACTACGCTACCGACGAGCAGCCCGTTGACGACCTCCCTCTCTTGCCAGAGCAACCAGGCAAGCCCCCCCCTTGAGCATTCCAGATATCGCCCATTCTATTCTCCTGCTTGCATTAGATTTCGCTACTGTTAATGTATGCTCCTATTCTGATGCATAGCCTGCTGTTGTAACCTGTTCATTGCTATCTTACCTGCCTATGATAAACTGTTTAGTATAGGTTGGTATGACCCATCTGTGACCCCACCACCTTACTTTGTCGCCCCTGCTTGTTCATCAACGACTCGATCAACGTGATCGTCGATCAGAGACAGACGCCTCACTTCACACCCCCCTTAGTTGTACGACTCTGCGTAGTAACTATCGAGTGCCGAGGGTGATACCTCGTAACGCACTCCTGATGAATACTCTGCAGCATAGCTGTACGGTCGTGGTCATCGAGGGTGATTCCTCCTTCTCCATGTCCGATACGACTCTGTCGTGCAACCCCTCAGTGTGAACCTCGAGGGTGATACCTCTTACGTTCACCCTGATGATTATGACCACACGGTTACTTGACCTTTTTCACAGGCGGGTCCACCCTGGTGGGTACTCGCTGGGGATCTATGATTTCGGGTGTGCCGGAAGGGCACTCGAGTGTGACATTGTGGCGGAGCATCAGAGACTCTGATTGTCTCCGCTTGATACTAATTGAGCCTATTGGATTTGGGTGTGTGATCTGAGTGGGTCGATGTGCCCTATACGCACTGCCACCACGCGGGATAATGGTTATGGGGCCCTCTGCGATGTACGTTTCGCCGAAAGCTTATCAGACGTCACGATTCACCGTGCGGGCTGATCGTCGGGATTGGGCTGGATACTTCACTGGCCAGTTCAGTGTCGCGCCTGCACCCCGGCCAGCCACGCAACGCGCAGGGTGCCCAGGGCGATGGCCCGAGACCCCTGGGTGCATAGGTTAGTCCGGTGTGCTGACCTCTCTGCTGAGCGTAGGTAGAGCGCTGCTTCGTGTTGATCTTCCGAGGACGGGCATTACCCAGCAAGTATGTCCGGCCAGAGTTGATCGAGCGTGTTGGGTAACAGTAGTGCACCCCTGCAGGGATGAATCTTCTATCGATAGCCGGTCCTACGGTAAAGGACGCTCAGTTTGTGTATCCCGATCTACTACTTAAACTGGATACTTGTTACTTAATTGAAGCTTCGGGATTACTTTCTCGCTGGGAGTCGAGGAAGGATCTTTGAGCTGTACTTCAACATGTTTGTTAAATAAAATGCTATTCTACTCTCTTCTACTGCTGCAAGATGATGGCTTTGAGAAGATGTTTGAAGATGCTAGTCTTCGATAGGACTAGGCCTTTCTCCCTATTCTGGCATTTCTGCAGCCCAGTCCACCCTTTTCTCCCATTGATATGTTGCATAGTAGTATAGATCCTTGCTTGCTGAGTACTTCGGATGAGTACTCACGGTTGCTTTATTTTCTCTTTTCCCCCATATACCCCACCTTGATGATACACCAGACGATGGAGTCCAGGAGCCAGACGCCACCACCGGAGCCTACTACCAGGCGGGTCCAGAGGCACTACTACTGGATCGAGCCATCTGACCAGGAGTAGGATCGGAGGCTCCCAGGCAGGAGGCCAACGCCTTTCGATCTAGTGTCGCTGTTTGTGCTAGCCTTCTTAAGGCAGAACTTGTCTAACTATGTCTGTACCCAGATATTATTTGTATGACTGACTTATGTATTCGGATCTTCGGATCCCTGGTCTGTAATATTGTGGACCTCCGTTTATTTGTGTTTAGAGTTGTGTTGTGATATCTTCCCGTGAGTCCCTGGGCTTGATCGTACACGTTTGCGTGTATGACTAGTGTACGATTGAACCGGGGGCGTCACACTGGCAATGACCTTGTTGAAGGCACTGTTTTTGGGTGAACTCAGACTTTCTCTAGGGTGAAAACCCAAGATCTTCGATCGGGCAACGACAACGCTTGTGCATTGTTTCCTTCTTGAAGGCGTTTATTTTGGAGAACCTCTTTTGTATTCCGAGTGTTATCTTCGGTGGTTAGAGTGCTGCTGGTGCTAGTGATTCATCACCGTGACAGGATCTTTTTTCTCCTGTTCTTTATATTTTCCTTTTTGGCTGTGTGTATCCTTGATGTCTTTGGACATCTTGTTTGTACAGAGGCCGGGTGTAGTATTTTCGTGATATTAGTACTTTCCCTTCCAAGTTGAAATATCTTCCTCGTCATCTCACATCTCGGCCATCGATGACTCCAAGTCTCGTCTGTCGCGAGGCGGAGCTTGGTCGCTCATCTCACAAGAGTCACATCGCTTCTCTTCCTGGCAATTCTGACGACGACTCTTCCGTTGACCCTTGCTGGCTTGCTAGGCCTTATCCACCACGTAGGAAGGGACGGCTGATACTTGCTATCGCCGGCCCAACGAGTGGATATCTGGAGCAGAGCCTAGTGTTGGACATATATTAAGAAATTATATGTCCAAATTGGGAAATATTGGCCCTCTTTGACAGGAGCATATCCGACCACCGATCAGGTGAACCAGCTTGAATCACAGCCTTTAGATTTTCATAACTGTATCCAAACAGATCAGATCGTAGCCATGAGATGCTCATAAGTATACCAAATAAATCACGACCAATGGGAAATGGAAATGCTTTTATTTCTGTTTTGTATTTTTGAAAAGGCAAATGAGGTGATATGGCCGGCTGGACAGGGAGGAGAGAGAGAGGAGTATGTTGATGGGCGCAGCGGTTGCAGGATGCTACAGTTTTCTTTGATTTTTTTCTCTTGTTTTTTCTTTTGGGTATGATTGTGCTGCTTGCCCCAGCGTGGAACTCATTGGTGTATCGGGTAGTTGCTATATTAATATAGCGGAGCGAAAGCCTACTGAGAGAGAGAGGAGTACGTGCCGTGACAGAGCTTCTTTGCCGTGAGGCATACGCTGTTGGACCTGCATGCCCACCTTCAGTTTCACACGCCTACAGCTCACTCTTAACAAGTTGGACGAGCTCAAATTCTCGTCGATCGGTCAGGATAGTTCGTCGTTTTGTTGCCCCGACCACAAACATCTCTGTCCGGCAGTTCCATCCACAACTCTTGCGTCGACCCTTGCCGGCTACCTAGGCCTACTTACAACATAATGAAGGTCCGGCTGATACTTGCTGCAGCCAACGAGTAGATATCTGGATTCTGGAGCGCCTAGTGGTGGTCACAGTCGCCGGTCGCTGATCAATGGTGCAACCAACGCCGAGAACAATGGCAATCTTGCCATGGTTGCTGCTTCTCTGCCTTGTCAGCGGGGGATTGCAAGCTCGTGCTCAGCCTGACAGCAATGATATGATCAGTATATATTTCCTGTGAGATGAATGATTTGAAATTGGTGCGCCTAGGTTACGATTCAACAAATCAGTATATATAACAACTGCAGGTTTCATAAGCATAGACTGTGGTCTTCCCGGGCAGACAGGCTACGTGGATAACACCACCACCCTGTACTACACCACGGACGCTGGCTTCATCGACGCCGATGCCGGCATAAACCACAAGATCTCCCCTCAGTACATCAACCCGTCGGTTCCCATGAACTTGCACAGTGTGCGCTGCTTTCCAAGCGGCCGGCGCAACTGCTACACTCTGCGCTCACTCGTTTCTGGGCTCAAGTATCTCATCGGGGTTTTTGTTCCGCAACTACGATGACCTCAACAGGCACTGGTAGATGGTCGGCCATTAGTCCCGGGTGTGAAGGGCCTTTAGTCCCAGTTCACCAACCGGGACTAATAAATCGAGACTAAAGGCCTTCATCTTTTAGTCCCGATTGGCCACGACCCGGGACTAAATCCCTGCCACGTGGTCGATAGCGTGCGCCGAGGGAAGGGGACCTTTAGTCCCGGTTAGTGACCACGTGGCCGGCAGCGCGCGCCGGGGGAAGGGGACCTTTAGTCCCGGTTGGTGACACCAATCGAGACTAAAGTTTTAGGGGTTTAGGGTTTATTATTTATTTTTTCTTTTCATTTTGTGTTTTCCATTTAATTCTTTTTCAGTTCAAATATATTTTATGCTATTACGTACTATACACGTTATGCATATATAATAGAATATTTTGTAGAACCAATCATATATCATATATAATTTCTCGTACGACCATGCACACACACACACACATACATATCTATTATCATACTATATATATATATATAATATCTCTATATATATCTTATATTATAATATATTAATTTGATTATACAGTTTCTCCTACAACTTGCAGATAATTACATGCAGGCATTAGCTGAAATGGTATTCTCCGTCGGGAGATATGACCTGGTCAAGCAAAAATCACGCCATTTCCTCTTGAAGTGCTCGTATGCGGTCCTTTGGTAGGAGCCTATCCCGCATCTCTTGCATCTTTAAAGAAAGAGATCAATATGAATATATTAGTTGTGTGTATATATATTAGATAATGATAAAAAGAATTGTGAATAGTGTTTATGTACCCAAAGATTTCTTCCATCTCTGCTCCTTTCGGTGATAATGCGAATGTTCTCGCAAACGTAGTATGCACATAAATTAGTCCCCGATGCCTGCCTTAAGCACTTTACGAGAATAGAATTCAATCAGATAATAATCAAGCATGATAATGGTATTGAAACTATAATTAAAGAGATGCGCGGACGTAGCTAGCTAGCTAGTACTACTTAATTACCCTTAGTCGCCACCATTTCAGCCTTGGTTTCCATGGATCGATAACCTCTTTGATGAACTTTTTTCAAACCCTGCCCGACAAAGAAAATGAATAAAGGAGTTATTAATTACTTGATATTAGAAAATGAACTAAAGAGGCCCACATAGTGCGATAATGATTGAAATTACCTGTCGAGCATCAACTTCAGGTTGCAGTATTCTTTAGGGTCTCTAGTTAGTGAGTCCAGTACTTCAACTTTTCCCTCGTCAACTCTAATGATTAGCAGGATCCTGTGGAAACTGCGCACACGTTTGTATAAGCGGGCATGCATAACTCATCAATTACACTTAACATCGAGTAAGCAAAATAAAAGTTGTAGTACAAGACAGTAACACTCACTTGAAGTTGTATGGAAATACTATATCTGGTCTGGCATTTAGTTCCTTCAAAAACATTAGCAAGTTGGCCTCTGTGTCTTTGGGTTCTTCTTTTAACACTTTTTCATAAATGGTATTTGGGTCAATGAACTTAATGCCATAGACTCCATCTCTTTTCATTTCAAAAATCTTCATTCTGCATAATACCACACAAAAGAATATAGTGAGGATAATTACAGGCAATGAACGAGCTGAGCTAGAGACTTAAATTACAGAAAGAAATCACTTACAGACAATAGCAACTGACGAGAGATTTGTCCAGTGCGTCTTGATTGTATAACTAAAAAAGTTCTGGCAAGTCAATCTACACATCGGCTCCATGGAAGTAATGCTCTGGCTTGACTTTCATCATGAGGCTCTCTCGCCCGGCCTTTACTTCTCTCAGGTACCAGTTATGCAATCTGCGCATCTGCATTGATAGAAGCTCGACCTCCTCAGGCCTGACCAGAGGGTTCCCGGGGACGTATTTCCATGCTAGTTCCTTCTCATCAATATTCGTGGGGAGATCCTCGATGCCTAGGAGTTGTTCAACAATGACACCGGCCTCTCTAGCCATCTCTCTAGCAGCGTCGGTTATTACCGGCTTATCGGTGGTACTCACCTTGAGCGGGGGTGGGTCGATTGCACTACCTGTTCTCCCAGCTGGGGAACAGTTTTCCCGCTTTTATTACTACCTGTTGTAAGGCTCGACTCCTTATCTTTTTGTGCACGATATGACTTCTTAATAGAGCGCTCATAGTCTGACTTTTCTCCACAGCCGGTTTAGCAAGATCCACAAAGTGTTGTATGACTTTCTCAGGTATTTTCTCCTTTGGCGGCGGGGGCGGTTTCGATGCAAAATGGACCTTCACTTGGGCAGCCACTTCGGCGTTGCTTTCCTCGATAGTCATCTCGTAAGCCAACTTCTTTTTGGCAGCAGGCTCGGGTTTCTGCTTTGGTCCTTCCTTCTGCTTGGGAGTCCGCTGACGCTGCAGAGTTCGATATTGCGAACTCACGCTGGGTTCCGTCTCGGGGTGGGCTGGAGTCGGTTGACGCGGCGGACTTGGAGGAGGAGTCGGCTGACGTGGCGGACTTGGAGGAGGAGTCGGTGCCCTTGGCGTCGAGTTTGGAAAGACGATGCAATCCTTTCTCCATACAATGATACCACGTATGGCTTCTCCCAGTGTGTGCTCCCCTTGACCTCCAGAAAAGTCAAGCTCTAGTGAGTCATATACCGACAACACTTCATCCACCTCGACACGAGCATAGCCAGCTGGAATCAGATTGCCATGGAAGGTTGCTTCAAGGGGATTTGGTAAAGCATAGCTGTCCGCCACCTTCATGGATATGTTCTTCAGTTTCATATGTAGCTCACAACTTGTCGTCACTTCGATATCATCCACGGGGTATCTAGCCAGCAGTACATCATCGGCCGGGACCCCCGTGGAACCCACGCTGCTTTTCGGCATAGATGGGACGGTGCTATCCAATGATGGATCTACTTGTTGCTGCCGCTGAGACGCCCTTTCCAGGCTAAGTGTGTCGATCTGCTCCTGCTGCCGCATGAAAGCGCGTTCCAACTCCGCGTGCTTTGATTCTACCTGTTAAAGCCGGTCTGCATCCTGCTTCTTCTTGTCTTCCTCCTGCTTCTTCTTTCTCGCACGGCTTCTGTAACTGATGTTCCAATCCGGAAACCCCTCAACCCACGGAACAAAGCATTTGCCTTGTGTTCGTCCCGGGTGTTCAGGATTCCCAAGGGCGCGTGTATGCTCGTCGTTCTCTCTCTCGGGCTAGAACGCCCCCATTCGAGCCACTTCTATTGCAACAAGTAAAGCGTCCGAGGCTTCTTTAAGACTTGCCTGCACCATAATCTCCCCTGTCTTTGGGTCCAACTTTCCCCCATGCGCATAAAACCAAGTCCTGCACCTGTCGGGCCAACCCAATGTTTTTGGAGTGACCCCTGCAGCAATCATCTTTTCCTCAGATTCATCCCACTTAGGTCAGCCAGTCTTGTAGCCACCTAGCCCCAGAACATGGTGAAATTGTTTTTTCTCAGCATTGATCTTGTTTTTCCTCGACCGTTCCTTAGCTGCTTCCGATTCCTTGAACTCCACAAATAAGTCCCAGTGATCTTTTGCCTTCTCCAGTGCTCCAGTGAATTCTAGAGTCTGCTTTCCTGCTTCGATGTAGCAGGCCCATAATCTTTTCTTGTGGTTGCAGAATTGTGTGGCCATCTTCTGAAGAGCACTCTTCTTGCCTTTTTCCCGTTCTGCATCTGTTAAATGCTCTGGTAGGGTGAAATGTGACATGAGCGTTTCCCAAAGCAGATCTTTTGCTCTTTCATCCACAAAACTAACTCCTCGATCTCCCTTTGGCTTGTTCCATTCTTGAACGGAGATCGTGATTTGGTCCCTGACAATAACTCCGCACTGACGAGTAAATTTGTCCGCATTCTTTTTAGGAGCAAGAGGTTCGCCATTTGGTTTGATCTCATCGATGTTGTACTTTATGCCAGCCTGCAACTTTTTGACCGGGCCTCGTACTTCCCTGCTTGTAGAAGATTTGCTCGATCCGGAGGGCTAAAAGAAGAAAGATTCGTTAATATATATATACAAATCAATTAATACATGTAATGATCACTAGAGGCCTTATATATACCTAGGTGGTCTTTGTAAATTGAAGATCATTTCCTTCGCTATCATTGTTTGTGTGGCCTTCGTCTGTTGGTTCTTCCTGAAATATTCCATCACCGGAATTGTTCAGATATTGTGAGCCGTCATCTTCAGGTTCACCCTCTGGGTTTCGGATCATGTCGAACATGATATGCTCTTGATCATGGTCGTCTCTGCCACTAGCGTCCATAGCTTAACTAATCCAAAAGAAAGATAAAAAAATTAGTATTCAAATTAGAATGCATCTATAATATCACTAATACATCTTGAATAATCCAGTTAATGCATCATCGAATATTATCGAATATAATCTCGAATATTATCACTAATACATCTCGAATAATCCAGTTAATGCATCATCGAATATTATCGAATATAATCTCGAATACATCTCGAGTATTATCACTAATACATCTCGAATGTTATCATATAACATCACTAGTTAATACAGATCAAATACTATCGAATAATCCAGTTGACTCGCGGTTCCTGAGGCGCGGGCGGTGGACACCCAAAGAGAAGGAACCATCACAGGATCATAGCTCGGGTGAGATCCCTGAAGAACCTGCCCCGTATTGGAGAACCTGACGTCCTACGCAACCATATAGCGACGAACGTGCTTGTCCTCCTCCCTTACACAGCGACGTACCACCTCCTCGGGGGCCGGCTGCCTCCGCACCGATAATGGCCCACGCGACCGCCACCGAAGAAGCTCCAGGTCGACGATGGGAGCCCGGTTCCTCACCAAGCTGCGCGCCCCGGAAGGTAGCACCTCCCAGTGCCAGCCCGGCGGAGCCCAGTCCCGGACATGGCGCCTCTCAAGCAGGTTGTCGCTACCGAGTCGACGACAAGGATGCGGGCCAAGCATCGTCGACGCCAAAAAGTTTCTATGCAAATTTAATATTTTTTAAATGCTTGATTATGGTTTTTGTAATTCTTGTTCACTTGATTTTACAAATAGATAACAAACTTTTACAAATACAACATTAAGATATTAACATTTTCCAAATAAGATATTAACATGTTTTTTATCAATATTTTTAAGATACAACATTAAAATATTTTTAATACATGGTCAACTTTTTCTATGCAACTTTTTTCTATGTAAATTTTTTCTAAACTATACATGATACAACATTAAAAGTATAAAAATCTAAAAAATAGAAGAAAAAAACTAGCTAGTGAAAAAAACAATCTATGCAAATTCCACCGTTCATCTACATACGTACATACATACATATACTAAGCATCTACAAAATCTAGTGAAAAAAACAATCTATGAAAAAAAAAAGATGAACAAAATTAAGGAGGGAGGCTCACCGGCCGGGATCGTCGGGGCGGAGGGAGGCGGGGAGGACGCCGGAGACGGAGGAGGACGCCAGAGGCGGGGAGGAGCGGCGCCGGCGCGGGCTCGGGCAGCGACGGCTTGTGGAGGAGCGGTCGTCGATCGCGAGGCGGGCGCGCGCGGATGAGCGGCGGCGGCGGGAAGCGTGGCGGCGCCGGCGCGGGCTTGGGCGGCGCTTGGGAGCAGAGCGGTCGGACGGCGACGTCGAGGTCCGGCAGCCTGGCGGCGTCATGGTCTTCGGCGCCATCGGGGAAAACTAGATGAGTTTGGAAATTTTGCTAAGTGCTGCTTATATACAGAGACCTTTAGTCCCGGTTAGTGGTTCCAACCGGGACTAAAGGCCCCCCTTTAGTCCCGATGCGAGCCACCAACAGAGACTAAAGGTGAATTTCACCAGGCCGAGCGGCGGGAAGCCCAGACCTTTAGTCCCGATTGGTGGGTCGCACCAGGACTAAAGGGGGGCCTTTAGTCCCGGTTGGTGGTTCCAACCGGGACTAAAGGGTTGGTCCTGGCGTGGTGGAAGTTTAGTCCCACCTCGCCAAGCGAGAGGCACTCGCACCTGTTTATAAGCCCCACTGCGATATCCATCCCAAGCTCCTCTCTAAAGCAGGCAGTACATGCCTAACGTTCCTCTCTGCCCTCTAGGGCCTACATGCCCTGCGGGCCTGCATCCTGGACCATATATAGTTGGGTTTCTAATCGTATGCAGGCCATGGTGGTCTAGTAGGCGTGCATTTTTTTTATTTTTTGCATATGTTATGTCAATTTTTTACTCCCGGTTGGTGGCTCCAACCGGGACTAAAGGTATTTTCCATTTTTTTTGTTTTTTGCTTTATTTTTTTCTTTTGTTTCTACTTACAGCCAAATATTTAGAGTTTCTGAGTGAATCTTTTTGGTTTAGGTCACAAAAATTATAAACTTTCTGTTAGTGCCAGTAGTTTTCAAATTTGAATAGTTTAAATTTGAATTCTTTGAAATTTGTGTGAATCACTTGTTTGTGAATAACTTTACTTTAAAAATAGATTTTTTAGTGATTCTTTTTCCTGCTGTTTAATATTAGTGTGTTTTATCAGTATGTTCAATTTGGTAATTTTTAGGGTATTTTAAATAGGTGTTTTAATTAAAAATATATTCTGTTAAGTTCTTTTAGTTTTATAGCTCAAAAAAATCATTAAATGCATGACAAAAAGCGAATGAAATCAGAAAGGGTTGAAAATTGATAATGTGGCTTTGAATGGTGCATGTTTAACGCACAAAAAATCTGGAGTTAAAAAAAGTTTAAAAAAATAAAATGCATTTGTAACAGATGAGTTTTCGTCCGAAACCCTTATACTTCGAAAGAGATTGTCCAGTTTTGTAAGTGCATCTAGTGCCCCTTAGTGATTTTGGTGTATTGAAGACTTATAGGTTAAGGGACTAATGCGTTTGTGAGTGTACACAGGTCTATAAGTCTATGAGGAGTTTGTTATTTACGATGATTGTCGACCCCTAAAATTGAATGTCTTCAACTGAAGACTTTGGTTTTCTTGAAGACTTTGAAAGTGAAGAAATTGGTGTGACCCCGAAGACTTGATATTCATGCGAGGATTATGAAGCATGAAGACTTTTGTTTTCGTAGTTTCATTTTCTTCTTCTTGAGTCATAGGAAACACCGTACTGTTAAAGGGGGTCGAGGTAAAACTAAGGAAAAGTTTCCAAGTGATGCTCAACTCAAAATCCTACACCTACCCAATCCTTTCGAGTGAAGCCATTGGAAATCTCATACAGTTTAGTCAAGTTCTTCAGTGACAGAGACGAAGTTCTTCTGTTCTCTGAGGAATTTGTTCTGACTGAGGAGTTAGGAATTCGCCAGTGCGGATTGCCTACAAGTGAGGAACATGATAGCCCTGAGGAATTTGATACTCAAATATCCGACCGTTGCTGTGCTGCGCGCCAGCTGTCCAAATATCCTACCCACCTAACGGTCATATCATTGAAGGGCATTTATGTCTTATCATGTCGGGTTGCTCCCTAGGCTATAAATAGCCGCCCCCTTCAACCACTAGTTGGTTGGCTGCTCCGAGAGATAGATTGACACTTGTCATTTAGAGCATCCCATCCTCCGAGGACTTTGAGCGAAAATCATCAAGTGAGGAAAAACCCAAAAACCCAAACACCTACAAACCCAAAGTGATTGAGCATCACTGAAGAGATTGTTCCTGTGTGAAACCGACGCTTGTTACCTTTGAGGACTGTGCATCCTCCAGACGGTTAGGCGTCATGGTCTAGAGCATCCAAGAGGAAATTGTGGATTGCCGAGTGACCGAGTATGGGAAGGTTTGGAAGTCACCTGAAGACTTACCACGAGTGATTGGGCGAGGTCTGTGTGACCTTAGCTCAAGGAGAATATGGTGAGGACTGCGTGTCCGGGACTGTGTGTCCTCAGGTTTAAATACCTAGCCGCTCTAACCAGACGTACAACTGTCACAGCAGCTGGAACTGGTCTACCAAATCATTGTCTTCACCGAGCTACTGGTTCTATTTCCTCAACCCTTTCATTTCCTCGCATACTTGCTATGTATTTGATCATTACTGTTTGAAGACTTTGACTGAAGACTTTCTCAATTTCCTCAGTTCAATTTCTTCAGTCAGTTTGTCTTCAGCCTGCTTATCCTGTGTTTACGCTACTTGTACTGTGTGCTTGCTTTCATTTCATCATGATGACTGTGCTACTGCTTTGTTATGTTTGCATCTGAGTACTTATTCCGCTGCTAAGTAGTTCGTCGCTTAGGAATTTCCTCACCTTGAAATTCCTCAGTGACGAATTTGTAAAAATCGCCTATTCACCCCCCCCTCTAGTCGATATAACGCACTTTCAATTGGTATCAGAGCGAGGTACTCCCTTGTTCTGTGTGATTTTGGTTTAACCACCTGGAGTTTTAGTTATGTCGACTGCAGGCATGATCAAGGTCTCGGCTGGGTGTCCTACCTTCGATGGGACGGACTACCCCTACTGGAAGAACAAGATGCGCATGCATCTTGAGGCAATTGACAATGATCTCTGGTACGTTGTGGAAAATGGCGTTCCCTCTGTCACTCCTTCCGTAAACGCTGCTGATGTGAAGAGATTCAAGCAACTCGACTCTCAAGCGAAGAATATCATATGTGGCCATCTGAGCAAAGGGCAGTATGGCAGAGTGAGTGCTTTGGAGACAGCTAAGCTTATCTGGGATAGGCTGTCCAAGGTCAACGAAGGAGTCTCAACTCAACGTGACTCTCGAGTTGATGTTCTTCGCAATCTATTCAACCGCTTCAAAAGACTCGACAACAAAAATGTTTAGCAAACCTTTGATCGCCTCACTGACATTTCAAACGAGCTTCAAGCACTGGGTGCCACTGACATCACTGACCATGAGGTGGTGAAGAAATTGCTGAGGTCACTCGATTCTTCATTCGATACACTGGAACTGATGATTCAAGAATGTTGTGACTACAAGTCACTTGATCCTGCTGACATTCTTGAGAGGCTGAACACTCATGAATTCCAACTAGCTGAGAAGAGAGATCTCTACGGACCGAGCTATGGTAGATCTCGTGCACTGAAGGTCAAGGCAGTCTCTGAATCTGAAGATGAAGATTCTGGTAGCAGCCTTGGTGATCCTGAAGAACTGAGTCAGGAGCTAGCAATGCTCGTGAGGAAATTCCAGAAGTTCTCTAGACGTGGCCGATTTGGAAAATCCTCAAGAGGTGATGACATGAAATCAGATTCCTCATCCCATGACTACAAGAAGAGAACTTTCCATAAATGCAAGAAACCTGGTCACTACATTACTGATTGTCCTCAGTGGGAGAAGGAATCAAAGAAGAAGAAATATAAGGATGACAGTTCCGATGACTCAAAGAAGAAGAAGAAATCTTCAAAGTCCTCATCGTCAAAATCTTCAAAGTCTTCATCTCACAAGAAGAGCAGTTCCAAAAAGGCTCGGGCATTCATTGGCAAGGAAATGGACTCTGAAGCTGAAACTAAGGAACATGAGCAAGAGGAGGCATCTGAGGAGTCAGACTCTGGTGTGGCGAGCCTAGCTCTCGCTACTGCTTACGTTAGCAAGTCCATCTTCAACACTGAGGAAAATGGCTTCCCCAACACTGCTGATGACGGCAACGATGACTATGCTCCCACCTATTGCTTCATGGCAAAAGGTGCCAAGGTACTCAAATATCCCTCCTCTGAATCAAGTGAGGATGAATCTGATGATAACCTCAAACCCAGCTATTCCAAACTTGCTAATATTGCTGTTAAACAACAAAAGGCTTTGGAAAAGGTTCAAAATATGCTAGACAAAAGCGATGACCTGTTAGGTGAGGAAATGGATCGAACTCAAACACTGACTGATAATCTTCAGCAACTACAGTCTAAGTTTGACAACCTTCAAGGTCATCATGAAACTCTTTTAGCCGATCATGAGAAGCTTTCTTATGAATTTCTTCAAAGAAAGCAAGATCTTGAGAAGCTAAGGGTGAGTCATGAAGATCTTCAGAAGGAAAATGATTCATTACTTGCTCAACAGATCAGTTCCGCTCAGGAAGAATTTATTCCACCATGCTTGAAATGCATTGAACGTGAAACTGCTAATTCTCCACCTGAAAGTTCAAATGCTTCTATTGCTGCAAATTCTTCAACTATCTCTGTGGTCACAAATCCCTCATCTGAGGATACCACTAGTATCACTGACGAAAATGCAGCGTTGAAGGAATTGTATGTGACAGGCATGTACAAAAGCCTCAAAGGGCATCAGACTCTTTGTGATGTGCTCAAAAAACAGATCTTGAATAGGAACCCTAGGAAAGAGGGTATTGCCTTTGAGAGGAAACTCAATGCTGATGGAACCTACTGGAAACCTGAGCAGTATCCCAAAACCTCATGGGTTGCTGCGAAGGGACCTCCCGTAGATCCATCCACTTTATCTGGCTTTACTTGTGAATCCTCATATTCTTCTGATGAGTCATTTGACTCCAACTATAAACTGTTCAAAAATCAGAATGGTGAAGTATTTGCTAGATATGTTGGCACTAACTGCAGGAATGGTCCCCCTATGAAGAAAATCTGGGTTCCCAAAAGGTGCCTTGAAAGTCTTCAGGTGAATGTCCTCATGACACCACCTGTGAAGAATAAGAACCCCAGATCAAATTCTTCATATGGACCAAAGTCTTCATATGGATCCAAGTCCTCTTATGGATCAAATTCCTCACATGGATCCAAGTCCTCACATGATCATCATCATGCTAACGCTTCTGTTTCGCAGGGAAAATCTAAGAGTTCTGATTATGTGCATTATTCTTCAAATCATTATATTCATAAGTCCTCGAAGAATTTCTCTGCTTACTCATATGTCTATGCTAATCCCTCTCCTGTGAAACGAAGCACTCTGGCTTCAATGCCACCTTTCTCTTATGGAGCTCGCAGAATGATGAACTCTTTGCCACCCCTCCAGATGTGGGTGGTGAAGAAAAAGAACTAATCTCTTATGCAGGGTCAGGTCTCCAGACGAACTAAATCGTCTAAAGAATTTGCTGGAGACCTGAAATGCTTGAAAGGACGCAAGCTAATCATGAAGAAATGATTTATTCATTTCTCACGTCCTCACATTGCTATATATATACATATGTTGCTTTAATTGATGAAATATGTCTGATGAATTTGATGTCATATTCTTCACTCTGAAGTATATGAGTTCGTAAGATGCACTAATTCATCTGTAGGATGATTTACCCAAAGCTACTGAGTGGGTCCTCGATAGTGGATGTACAAATCACATGACCGGTGACAAGAGCTTACTGATGAACACTCCTTTATCTCCATCACACTTGAAGCATATCACCTACGTTGACAAAGGCAAAAGCAAGGTATTGGGTCTAGGTAGGGTTGCAATCTCAAAGGATCGACACATGGATAAAGTCATGCTTGTCGAGTCCCTCGGATTCAACCTCATGTCTGTCTCAATGCTTTGTGATCTTGATATGGTTGTTGTCTTTGGCAAATATCGTTGCTTAGTGCTCATGGAATCTGACAATTCCAAAGTCTTCGAAGGCTTTAGGAGAGGAGACTTGTATATTGTTGATTTCTCTGTAGGACCACAGCCTGCCACTTGTCTACTTGCTAAAGCTTCAGAAGGCTGGCTATGGCATCGACGACTGGGTCATGCTGGCATGAGGAACTTACACACGCTTGTGAAGAAAAAGCACGTCATTGGCATCGAGGGTGTCAAATTCCTCAAAGATCATCTTTGTGGGGCTTGTGAGGCTGGAAAGATGACCAAAGCCAAGCACCCCTCGAAGACTATCATGACTACTTCTCGTCCTTTTGAATTGCTTCATATGGATCTCTTTGGCCCTACTCATCATGCCACACTAACAAATGCAGCATCTCTATATGGCTTTGTCATTGTTGATGACTATTCTCGTTACACAGGGTGCATGTCATTACTTACAAAACTGAAGTGCAGGAAGTCTTCAGACGATTTTCCTCAAGGGCTTCGACGAATTTCGGTGTGAAGATGAAGCATATACGTAGTGACAATGGGGCCAAGTTCAAGAATACAGGTCTTGATGACTATCTCGATGAACTTGGTATTACTCATGAGCTATCTGCCCCATACACTCCTCAGCAGAATGGCGTTGTGGAGCTCAAGAACAGGACTCTTGTTGAGATGGCTCGCACCATGCTTGATGAATACAAGACACCTCGTCGCTTCTGGCCTGAGGCAATTGATACTGCATGCCACATCATCAACAGGGTATATCTTCACAAATTCTTCAAGAAGACCTCATATGAACTCCTCACTGACAAGAAACCCAATGTGAGTTATTTCAAAGTCTTCGGTGCTAAATGCTGGATTAGAGATCCGCATCACAATTCTAAATTTGCACCGAAAGCACATAAAGGTTTTATGCTTGGTTACGGAAAGGACTCGCACACCTACAGGGTCTTCAACACCTATCACAACAAGGTTGTTGAAACTGTAGATGTGCGGTTCGATGAAACTAATGGCTCGCAAAGAGAGCACCTACCTCCTGTGCTAGATGAAAAGACGCCTGAGGAAACCATCAAGTTCAAAGCTACTGAGGATGTCATTCCTACTGAAGAATCTGCTAAAGAAATCATTCCAGAACATGAAGAACAGCATGCTGGCGCACCTGAAGAAAATGGCTCTGAGGAAAATGCTGAGCCAAATCAAAGTCGTCAACCTGCTCATCCTCGCGTTGAAGACCCTGCACCTGAAGAAAATGAAGTACAGATTGAGAGAATCATCAACGACATCAACGCACCAGGTCCACTGACTCGCTCAAAAGCTTCACATTTGTCTAACTTTTGTGGGCATTTTGCTTTCGTCTCTATCATAGAGCCCACCAAAGTTGATGAGGCATTTCTGGAGCCTGAATGGATTCAAGCGATGCAAGAGGAATTACATCAATTCAAGCTGAACAATGTGTGGGAGCTTGTCAAGCGACCGGACCCATGCAAGCACAATATCATCGGTACCAAATGGATCTACCGAAACAAGCAAGATGAAAATGGCCTAGTGGTGAGGAACAAGGCTCGTCTTGTGGCTCAAGGCTACACACAGGTTGAAGGAATTGATTTCGATGAAACTTTTGCACCTGTTACTAGACTTGAGGCTATTCGCATATTGCTTGCTTATGCTAACCATCATAATATCACCTTATATCAAATGGATGTGAAAAGTGCATTCCTCAATGGTAAGCTTGAGGAAGAAGTATATGTTGCTCAACCCCCAGGTTTTGAAGATCCTAAGCATCCTGACAAAGTCTTCAGACTCAATAAGGCCCTCTATGGCCTCAAGCAGGCCCCTCGGGCGTGGTATGATACTTTGAAGGAATTCCTCATGAAGAATGACTTCAAACCCGGTTCACTCGACCCAACTCTTTTCACCAAAACCTATGATGATGAATTATTCGTGTGCCAAATATATGTTGATGATATTATCTTTGGCTGTACTAACCAACATTACAGTGACAAATTTGCTTACATGATGAGTGAGGAATATCAAATGTCCATGATGGGAGAATTGAAATTCTTCTTAGGTCTTCAAATTCGTCAACAACGCAATGGCATCTTCATTTCTCAAGAGAAATACCTCAAGGACGTTCTGAGGAAATTCGGTATGCAAGAATGTAGAGGCGTCAAAATCCCTATGCCCACAAATGGCCATCTATGCACTGATGAAAATGGAATAGATTTCGATCAAAAGGTATACCACTCCATGATTGGCTCTTTATTGTACCTATGTGCATCTAGGCCGGATATTATGCTTAGTGTTTGCATGTGTGCCCGTTTTCAAGCTACACCGAAGGAATCACACCATAAGGCTGTGAAACATATTCTTCGATATCTAGCTCACACTCCAACACTTGGATTATGGTATCCCAAGGGCTCGGCTTTTGATCTCATTGGATATTCTGACTCTGACTATGCTGGTGATCATGTGGACCGCAAGCCAACATCAGGCACATGCCATTTCCTCGGACGATCCTTAGTATGTTGGTCCTCGAAGAAGCAGAACTGCGTATCATTCTCTACTGCTGAAGCTGAGTATATTGCTGCTGGTTCTTGCTGTGCTCAATTGCTGTAGATGAAGCAAACCCTCAAGGACTACGGCATCAATGTGAAGAATGTGCCTCTCTACTGCGACAACGAGAATGCCATCAAAATTGCTCATAACCCAGTTCAGCACTCGAAGACAAAGCACATCGAGATTCTTCATCATTTTCTTCGAGATCATGTGTTGAAGGGTGACATCTCTATTGATCCCGTGAAGTCTGAAGAACAGCTAGCGGATATCTTCACAAAGCCCTTGGATGAGAAGAGATTTAGCAAGTTGCGGTGTGAGCTAAATATCTTAGAATCTTCGAATGTCCTTTGAAAAGGACACACATCCTAACACTTATGCAAATTGATGACTTAGATGTGCAACACACGAAGAAACATTTTTCTTCAATCAATGAAGACTAACCCTCTAAGTGTGAAGAAATTAAAGAAGAATTTGATTCTAAGAGCCCTACGACAATTGTACGCGGTGTCTGAAATCATCATTCTTACGCGGTGGGTCACGCCACCACAAAAAGTTGAAAATCTTCAAAATTTGAGTTTTTCATCATTGTGCAAATTCTTCAAATTTTAAAATTCTTCAACTTTGCAAAATCTTCACTCTTTCCGACTGTATTCTTTATTGACTATATATATATTTGAGTTTTCTGTCCTCTACAGCATTCACTTATTGCTAATTCTTCAAGTTGTTTTTCTTCTAAGTGAATGTGATCGGACCCGTTCCCCCTCTATGCTAAACTCAATCCAGTTCGTTCACAAATTCTTCATGTGCGTTCTATTTGAAACCCGTTCAAAGTCTTCACTGTGTTCTTGACAGATGAAGAATTTGCGAACGAAATATTAAAATATTCTTATCTGAATTTTCGGCTTTTGCCGCTCAAACCGTTCCATATCCCTCGATAAGATTTATCTATTCACCCACGATCTAACATGATCTCCACTTCACAGTACGTGGGTGACACTTGTCGTTAGGATAAGAAGGGTCAGGGGCACGTTCGTCCATTTTCTTCGGACGAGCGGTTTTTTCACCTCTGCTATAAATACCCCTCGCCCTCCTCAGATCTCATTTACCCCGCTCGATCTTACTCCCTCGCTCGAGCTCTCAGACGTCTGAAGAGCTTCACTGCCTCGACCTCATCGCCGTCGTACTCACGCCGGCCGCGGAAATCTTCACTCCGCTGCCGCCGTAGCTGTTTTTCCATCGCCAAGTTAGGGCGTGGAAGATCTGAACGGACGAACTTCTCCACTGCTACTCTCAGTTCGTCGTGTTCTTCGTCAAGGGTAAATAAAATTTATTTTTACTGCCCTTGTTGATTCTGATGATTTCCACAAAATCTTCAAAAGGTGTATATTCTTCAACTTTCATGTTCTTAAACACCAACTTGCTTCTGTTCTTGATATGTTTCTCTAAGCAACGTTTTTTTCTTCAAGATTCCTCAATTGTGTGGATTTTTCAATCTATACAACTCTGGAACCTAAGTCAAAGAACGCTTAGTGAAATTCCTCAAGACACCCCTAGTCAAATTCCTCAAACTTGATACTTTTGAAAAACTTCTGAGAATGCATATGACCTCTCCAAATTCTTCGCACCTATATTCTGTTCACAGGTACACATGTCTACTGCTGAATCACTAGGTTCTCATCAACTTAACTCATTTGCAGCATTTCTCGAAGATAAGTTACACACTTCCTCAGAAACATCCATTGTTCAAAATCCTCTAGTGAAGAAAATGTCTGATGGTAAAAGACCTCAGAAGGGAGGAAAGAGGCCAGAAACAAATACTACTTTTGAGATCCCTGATGACATCTATGATGAATATTGTACTCCTGATGAAGCAACTCATGGCAAGGAGAACAAAAATCAGCGCAAAGTGCGCATTCAGAAGATTGAGAGGAGATGGGCAAGAGAATGGAGGGAATATCGCTATGTCACTCCCAAGTACATGAAGAAATTCGCTGTTAACCCTCCATGTCCAAGACCTCCATTGGCTCCTGGCCAAGAAGCTGATCCCACAAGCATCAGAAGAGGTGAGGAATTTCCTTAGGAGTGGGCTAAGCGACAAGCCAAGCTGGCCAAAATGGCTAAGGAGGCAGTGAAGAAATTCAATGAAGATTCTGTTGCTGCCGCCGCTGAGGCCTCTGCTATCAAGCCTAAGAAGGCTATGCTAAAGAAATCAGCTGTCAAGACAAGTTCCTCAGCTGCAATGCCCTCACGGCCAAGCTCTTCAAAGCCCTCACAGCCTGATCCTCAAGCAAATTCCTCAAAAGCAGCTCCAACTCCCTCAGTTGTGAAATCCTCAGCTGCTCCTGCAAAGTCCTCAGCACCTGTGCATCTTGCCACATGCCAAAGGACTACTGGAATCTCAATTGCTTCAGGAGTCTCTGCAAGTTCTTCAGCTCCACCTCAGTCTTCAACAACTCCTATCTTGTTGAAGAAAAAGGCCACTGCTGGACGAGGCACAAGACCAAGTCCTCACAAGAAGCAGGTCGCCTTTCAGGTTCCGTCAAGCGAAGACGAAGCTGATGATGAAGAATTAGCTGAGATCATCAGAGATCGACAACAAAGGGCCGCTAGAGCCAAAGGCAGTGCGGTGCCCCTCATGCTGGATCCACGGAAGATCCTTGATTTTATTGATCTATGGCACAAGAACCCTAACACACCTTTGCCTGAATTAAACCTCACTCCTGGTTAAAGTCACATGTTGACGGCTTTCATTACTGAAGAAAAATGAAAATTTGAAAAAGCCAGGCAGGTGAGGAAGGCTCAGTACAAGAAGGAGCGTTTTCTGAAGAATAATGTTGTAAACATGTTTCCTGATGAACTTGTGAATCTGCAAAAGGAGATCAAAGCACTCAGTGATGAATTTGACGCTTATCAGGCAGATTGGCTAGGTGCCAAAGTCAGATTCGTCCGAATGGCAAAAGGATTTACTCCTAGTGTTGCAGCTTCATCGCAACCCAAATTTCCTCAGACTGGAACATCTGTTCAGTCTGCTGAAGAAAATGAAAGCGCCAGAGCTGATGAAGAAATTCCAGTCTCTGAAGAAAATGCCAGGGCAACCTCCAATATTGCGCCTGAAGAGCAATCCAGGCCAGTTAATACATCTGCTACTGCGCCTGAGGAATCTGAACAAGCCAGGGCAACTGCATCAGTTGTGCCTGAAGAAATTTAACCAGTCACTAGCGCTGATGTACATATGTCTGAAGAAATGGAGGCCAAGGCTGCTGCTGAAATTCCTCAGCATGTGGCTCCAGTGGCTATACCTCAAGAGGCTATGAAGACTTCAACTGTTAATCTTCAGCCCAAGCCACAGAACCCTCACTCCAAGAAGAGGAAGTTTAATGCTGAGGATTTCTTCAATGAGCACATATTCTTCACTGACTACAATCCCTATGACTCTGCTCGACTTCGTCGCAAGCGCTTCTGGACTGCAAGCCAGATGAACTTCTATTCCTCATTGTTGTTTGATAAGGATAAGATCTTTGAACATGAGCAAATTCCTCATGTAGATATGGAATCGTTGCCCTGCTTCACCCCAGTCCTCAGTGTTCTTCATGACGCTGGGTTACTCAATTTCTGCACTGACATTTGCGATTGGAATGAAGAACTCATTCTTCAATTCTTCACCACGCTGCACATTACTGGAAATGTTGATGATGTCAATTCATGGGTATTGGACTGGATGACCGATAATACTCATTTCAAAGCACCGGCCTCTGAATTGCTTCATGCCGTCCCAGTCAGTCCTCCCACTGAAGGTGCAAGGCTTCTCTATGTTGAACCTGAACTGTCTGATCATCTGATGCAAGTGCTGATGAAGCCTTTGAAGCCAGGCCAAGCTCCAAGGACCAAATTCCTCGTCAAGGAATTGCTCTATGTGCCAAGGACAGTTTATCGCATATTGACCAAAACCCTCAGTCCAATCAAGGGCCACAACTCTGATGATGAAGAAGTTGTTGGCATCATGAAGAATCTACTGTTCAATATCATTCATGGTATACCTATAAACTACCACGATTTCTTCATGAGGACTTTGGCCAATGCTGCTCTGTCGCCTTTTGAGTTGAAGCCTTATGCTCCCTGGATCATGAGATCTTCAATTCATTATAAGGCTGACTTTCAAAATCATCTCAGCTATTTGCCCCCTATTGAAGTCCTCAAACGGACTATTTCCTCAGCTGACGAGAAGGGCAAGGCTGCTGTTATTGATGAAGGTACTCATCCATTGGGTGGACAGTTTCACATAGCTACTTCCTATTCCACCAATGATGACTCTGCAACTCAAGATTCTACTGCCAAAGCTTCAGAACATAATCCTCAAGCCACAGCTCCGCGTGTGATGACTGATCGTGAACTTCTCCTTAGTCTTCATCAGAAAGTTGATCGAAATCACAAGTGGGTCAAGCGTCAGTTTGGTGCAATTCTTCAGAACATGACAGTCACTCAAAATACTGTGAAGAAGAATCACTACTACTTGCATGAAGTTTTTGACCGCACTTGGGCCATTCTGTCTAATCTTTATAGTGCTGAAGAACTCAAGGAGATGGGATTCCAACAGGACTTTGACTGGTCTCAGCCACCTTCGAAGAAATTCAAAAAAGTCAAAGTTCCTCAGCTTGTTGCCAGTTCATATTCTTCATCGCACGAGACGGATGAAGCTGAAGACTTGAACGACACTGTGGCAGGCCCTACCTCAACGGACGACCCCAACAATGCTGGCGCTCCTCCATCGACATCATGATGATATTCTTCAGGGGCGTTAGTCCTCATTTTTCGTCCCTTTTGGTCATTCGATGACAAAGGGGGAGAAATTTGAGTTAGTCTTCAAGCGGGTCTTATATATGGGCTATATTTCTGTTAAGTTACAACTCTTGCTTTTCTGAGGTGTTTGCTCTGATGAGTTGTAAACTTAAGTCCTATGGTGGTCTGATACTTTTGCTCTGTTTTTCTGCATGCTATTTCCTCAATACCATAATGCACGCATGCTGAATTTCGTCAGACACCATATTTCATCATGCATTTCAAATTCTTCATATCATATGTTAAATGCGTGTATGAATTTCAAGATATAGGAGGAGATCTCCATGATATTACTCAACAATGTGCATTTGCTATTTCAAAGCAAATTCCTCAAATATGCACATCTTCAGGGGGAATTCTTCTATATCTTGCAAACAAATTCCTCATTATCAGTATTTACACTTCATATGTTTATCCCCATTGAAAACTTAACCTATATTGTCATCAATCACCAAAAAGGGGGAGATTGTAAGTGCATCTAGTGCCCCTTAGTGATTTTGGTGTATTGAAGACTTATAGGTTAAGGGACTAATGCGTTTGTGAGTGTACACAGGTCTATAAGTCTATGAGGAGTTTGTTATTTACGATGATTGTCGACCCCTAAAATTGAATGTCTTCAACTGAAGACTTTGGTTTTCTTGAAGACTTTGAAAGTGAAGAAATTGGTGTGACCCTGAAGACTTAATATTCATGCGAGGATTATGAAGCATGAAGACTTTTGTTTTCGTAGTTTCATTTTCTTCTTCTTGAGTCATAGGAAACACCGTACTGTTAAAGGGGGTCGAGGTAAAACTAAGGAAAAGTTTCCAAGTGATGCTCAACTCAAAATCCTACACCTACCCAATCCTTTCGAGTGAAGCCATTGGAAATCTCATACAATTTAGTCAAGTTCTTCAGTGACAGAGACGAAGTTCTTCTGTTCTCTGAGGAATTTGTTCTGACTGAGGAGTTAGGAATTCGCCAGTGCGGATTGCCTACAAGTGAGGAACATGATAGCCCTGAGGAATTTCATACTCAAATATCCGACCGTTGTTGTGCTGCGCGCCAGCTGTCCAAATATCCTACCCACCTAACGGTCATATCATTGAAGGGCATTTATGTCTTATCATGTCGGGTTGCTCCCTAGGCTATAAATAGCCGCCCCCTTCAACCACTAGTTGGTTGGCTGCTCCGAGAGATAGATTGACACTTGTCATTTAGAGCATCCCATCCTCCGAGGACTTTGAGCGAAAATCATCAAGTGAGGAAAAACCCAAAAACCCAAACACCTACAAACCCAAAGTGATTGAGCATCACTGAAGAGATTGTTCCTATGTGGAACCGACGCTTGTTACCTTTGAGGACTGTGCATCCTCCAGACGGTTAGGCGTCATGGTCTAGAGCATCCAAGAGGAAATTGTGGATTGCCGAGTGACCGAGTATGTGAAGGTTTGGAAGTCACCTGAAGACTTACCACGAGTGATTGGGCGAGGTCTGTGTGACCTTAGCTCAAGGAGAATACGGTGAGGACTGTGTGTCCGGGACTGTGTGTCCTCGGGTTTAAATACCTAGCCGCTCTAACCAGACGTACAACTGTCACAGCAGTTGGAACTGGTCTACCAAATCATTGTCTTCACCGAGCTACTGGTTCTATTTCCTCAACCCTTTTATTTCCTCGCATACTTGCTATGTATTTGATCATTACTGTTTGAAGACTTTGACTGAAGACTTTCTCAATTTCCTCAGTTAAATTTCTTCAGTCAGTTTGTCTTCAGCCTGCTTATCCTGTGTTTACGCTACTTGTACTCTATGCTTGCTTTCATTTCATCATGATGGCTGTGCTACTTCTCTGTTATGTTTGCATCTGAGTAATTATTCCGCTGCTAAGTAGTTCGTCGCTTAGGAATTTCCTCACCTTGAAATTCCTCAGTGACGAATTTGTAAAAATCGCCTATTCACCCCCCCTGTAGTCGATATAACGCACTTTCAAGTTTGTACATGATGTGCATCCAGTTTTTGCCGTAACCATCTCAACTTTTTAGCACATGTTATGTGGGTGAAATGATGATACCATGCCAAGTTTCAACCTTTCCAGAGTTCATTTGTAGTGCTTTTTAATTTCAGTGTCATTTAGCTCAAAAAAATCAATAAATGCATGAAAAATAGCAAATGAAGTCAGAAAGGGTTGAAAATTGATGACGTGGCTTTGAGTGATGCATATTGAATGCACAAAAAGTCTGGAGTTAAAATAAATTTAAAAAAATGAAATGCCTTTGTAATGGATGAGTTTTCGTCCGAAACCCTGATACTTCGAAAGAGATTGTCCAGTTTGTACACGAAATGCATCCAGTTTTTGCCGTAACCCACTTCACTTTTTAGCAGATGCTATGTGGGTGAAATGATGATACCATGCCAAGTTTCAACCTTTTCAGAGTTCATTTGTAGTGCTTTTCAATTTCAGGGTCATTTAGCTCAAAAAAATCAATAAATACATGAAAAATAACGTTCCTTCGCATTTCAAATGCCAAAACACACATATACCCTAACTATTACAAATATTCCCTCTGGTTTGTCCGAAGTGGGACTTTCCCGATAAGTCCGGAAACTCACTAGAGAAGAAAGTGATGACGGTGAAGCCGGTCACATCCCAGAGTGGGATCTTGGGGTATAAAACTTTTTCTTCGCGTGTGTCCCTTTGCGCAGTAACCATGGATAATCTTCATCATTTAACAGGAAGCTTGGGTCAGTCTTCACTGTGAAGGGAGCAATTTCATGAAACTTTTCATAATCTTCTGACATGTTTGTCTTGTCCTTCACTCCCATGATGTTTCTTTTCCCTGAAAGAACTATGTGGCGCTTTGGCTCATCGTATGATGTATTCACTTCCTTATCTTTTCTTTTTCTCGGCTTGGTAGACATGTCCTTCACATAAAAAACCTGCGCCACATCATTGGCTAGGACGAATGGTTCATCTGTGTACCCAACATTGTTGGGATCCACTGTTGTCATTCCGTACCGCGGGTCTTCCTTTACCCCGCCTCCAGTCAGGTTGACCCATTTGCACCGAAACAAAGGGACCTTCAAATCACGTCCATAGTCAAGCTCCCGTATCTCCTCTATGTAACCATAATATGTGTCCTTTGGCATATTGGTGTTTGCTGCATCAAAGCGGACACCACTGTTTTGGTTGGTGCTCTTTTTATCTTGGGCAATCGTGTAAAATGTATTCCCATTTATCTCGTAACCTTTGAAAGTCGATATAGTCGAAGATGGTGACTTGGCCAGCAAGTACAGCTCATCTCCAACAGTGTCGTCATGCATGAGACATGTTTACAACCAACCGTCGAATGACGCCATGTGTGTACGTTTGATCCAGGGCTCAGACTGCTCCGGGTCTTGGAGCGTACACTATCCAAGTGTTCCTCGATATACGGAGCCACCAAGCTAGAATTTTGTAGAAGTGTGTAGTGTGCTTGCGCCCAAGAATGCCCGTCCATACATATTACTGAATCCTTTCCTAGCGTGGCTTTTCCACCCATTCTACCCTCATGCCGGATTCGGGAACACCAATCGGCTTAAGGTCAGGAATAAAGTCAACACAAAACTTAATGACCTCCTCTGTTTCATGACCCTTGGAGATGCTTCCTTCTGGCCTAGCATGGTTATGAACATATTTCTTTAAGACTCCCATGAACCTCTCAAAGGGGAACATATTGTGTAGAAATACAGGACCCAGAATGGCAATCTCGTCGACTAGGTGAACTAGGACGTGCGTCATGATATTGAAGAAGGATGGTGGGAACACCAACTCGAAACTGACATGACATTGCACCAAATCATTCTGTAACCTTGGTAGGATTTCTGGATCGATTACCTTCTAAGAGATTGCATTGAGGAATGCACATTGCTTCACAATGGCTAATCGAACGTTGTCCGGTAGAAGCCCTCTCAATGCAACCGGAAGCAATTGCGTCATAATCACGTGGCAGTCATGAGACTTTAGGTTCTGAAACTTTTTCTCTGCCATATTTATTATTCCCTTTATATTCGACGAGAAGCCAGACGGGACCTTCATACTGAGTAGGCATTCAAAGAAGATTTCTTTCTCTTCTTTGGTAAGAGCGTAGCTGGCAGGACCTTGATACTGCTTTGGATGCATGCCGTCTTTTCCGTGCATACGTTGCTGGTCCTCCCATGCCTCCGGTGTATCTTTTGTCTTCCCATACACGCCCAAGAAGCCTAGCAGTTTCACGCAAAGATTCTTCGTCACGTGCATCACGTCGATTGCAGAGCGGACCTCTAGGTCTTTCCAATAGGATAGGTCCCAAAATATAGATTTCTTCTTCCACATGGGTGCGTGTCCGTCATTGTCATTCGGAACAGATTGTCCGCTAGGACCCTTTCCAAAGATTACTTTTTAATCCTTGACCATATCAAGTATATCATCACCAGTACGGCGGCGAGCCTTCTTCCAGTGATCTGCCTCACCTTTGAAATGCTTGCCTTTCTTTCTTAAGAGATGCTTGATCGGAAGAAATCGACGATGTCCCAGGTACACATTCTTCTTACATTTATCCAAATATATACTTTGGGTATCATCTAAACAGTGCGTGCATGCATGGTATCCCTTGTTTGTCTGTCCTGAAAGGTTACTAAGAGCAGGCCAATCATTGATGGTTACAAACAGCAACGCTCGTAGGTCAAATTCCTGCTGTTTGTGCTCATCCCACACACGTACACCTTTTTTGTCCCACAACTGTAAAAGTTCTTCAACTAATGGCCTTAGGTACACATCAATGTCGTTGCCGGGTTGCTTGGGGCCTTGGATGAGCACTGGCATCATAATGAACTTCCGCTTCATGCACAAACAAGGAGGAAGGTTATAGATACATAGAGTCACATGCCAAGTGCTATGATTGCTCTTCTGCTCCCCAAAAGGATTAATGCCATCTGCACTGAAACCAAACCATACGTTCCTTGCGTCATCTGCAAAGTCCAGCCACTTTCTCTCGATTTTTCTCCATTGCGACCCGTCAGCGGATACTCTCAACTTCCCGTCATTCTTACGGTCTTTTTTGTGCCATCGCATCAACTTGGTATGCTCTTTGTTTTGGAACAAATGTTTCAACCGTGGTATTATAGGAGCATACCACATCACCTTGGCAGGAATCCTCTTCCTAGGGCGCTCGCCCTCAACATCACCAGGGCCATCGTGGCTGACCTTATAGCGCAGCGCACCGCATACCGGGCATGCATTCAAATTCTCGTACTCCTCACCGCGGTAGAGGATGCAGTCATTAGGGCATGCATGTATCTTTCGCACCTCTAATCCTAGAGGACAGACAGTGTTCTTTGCTTCGTACATACTGTCGGGCAATTCGTTGTCCTTTGGAAGCATCTTCTTTAACATTTTCAGCAACTTTTCAAATCCCTTGTCAGTTACACCATTCTGTGCCTTCCATTGCAGCAATTCCAGTGTGGTACCGAGCTTTTTCTTGTCATCTTCGTAATTTGGGTACAACAATTTCTTGTGATCCTCTAACATGCGCTGCAACTTCAATTTCTCCTTTTCGATGGTAGGCTTGGTGACGGACGTCAGATGATGGACTCGCGCAGGGCGGGGACGCTGTCTGGCGTCGATGGTAGGCTTGGTAAGGTCGATGCGTCAGTACCTACTCTGAAGATGGATCGGTGGAAGACGGTGGCGACGGCTTCTGCAGTGTGCCCATGCGGTGCCTGCCGAGAGTGCGCCGGATCGGTATGTGCCCCAGACCTGGCATAGCGGCTTGGTTGGGGCCTCCGGCTTTAGATGTTAGGCTTTGGTCTGAGGCCTGGGTATACGGCTGAAACAATCTGCACCCCTTCATCAAATGAATATGAGTAGCGACAGATGTTGTCAAGATGGTGGCGTCAGACTTATTGATGTATTACTTTGTAAGGTCTTGATGAATAATTAATAAATCAGCTACATGCATCCCAATATGCAGAAGCCGGGGTCATCTCCTTTTCGAAAAAAACGTAGCTTCCATGAAATTCTGATAATGGGTTCAGTGCAAATTTAATGCGGAAGAAATGGTGCCATGGGGGTTACTACGTGGAAGGAGGCATATGTGCGTAACACTGACTGACTGCCGGACAAGAAGTTGATAGAAAGATGGACATGCATTGACTATCTTCCTTGTAGAAAGAGATCCGTGGAATTAGAGGGCTAACTTTCTTGGAATGATGTGGCCAAGTGTGCGGACCCACCTGAATCTTGGATTGAAGTGCTGATTGAGGAACGAATGGCTGGCTGGCTGACTGGTGGAAAAATGAAATCAAGCACTCAAGTAACATGCAAACAAGAAAGCATGAACAAAGCGTACGTACTCTAAGATATAGGAATTCAGTCTGAACTTTCCAAATTTTGGAATGCACAGCTCTAAGATAATATCCGTGTGCATGTCAATGAAATTTTTTCAGGTGTAGGTAGCACAAATAAGCCATTCTTTTTCCAAACTGTAGTCAGTGACTTGAATGGAGCCACGTGCCAACATTAATCTGAAAATTTTCTTTTAGTATAGTGCTACTAGGAAAGTCAGGGTAATGTTCTCAAGCGTGCAAATTATATTGAAGTTGAAGGTGCCAATTTCTGAAATGGGGCCAGCCTTGGGGGTTGGTGGATGACTTGAGCTGCCATCATGGAAGTCAAGAGGAGTCGTCCAAGTCAGAACGCACAGGGTTCCTTGAGAGTATACCTGGCCAAAACTCGGGCCGGGCCGGGCCTCGGGCCGGGCCCGACCAAGCCCGGCGCAGAAAAGCTAGGCCCGAGCCCAGCCCGGCCCGGCCATCGGGCCTAGAATCCAGGCCCAAGCCCGGCCCATCACCAAAAAAGCCCGTCGGGCCTCGGGCCGGGCCTCTTCAGCAAATCACAAAAATGGCCCGGCCCGGCCATCGGGCCTAAATCTCAGGCCCAGGCCCGGCCCGTGGGCAAGGTCGGGCCGGGCCAGGCTTTTTCTGACCGGGCCGGGTCGGGCCGACTGGGCCGGGCTGCCCATGGCCAGGACTACTTGAGAGACGCTACACCTACGTACTATTTCTACGGGAGTTGAGTTACGGGGACAGTTGTCAAGGTGTGATTGGAAATTAATGGGAGAGGGGGCCACCAGTGGAAATCAGGGGGAAGACCGATTCATGGGGAGACGAGTCCATAGGTCGATTCCGTAGATGGTGCCCGTAAGTCTAGTAATTTTGGGGTTCCTTTCAAGTTTCAACCTCCCCATGCATCGACTGACTTTCACATGCAGTTGATGCCATTATATTCATTCATATGAGAGGGGCCAATATCAAGTTGGATTCTTACTAGCAAAAGGGCCCGTGCGTTGCAACGAAAAAAAAATCATATTCTCCAATGGCCATGATCACATTTTTGTGCATCACCAAGATACAGTATCACTCTCAATTTCATGAAATCATGAACACTTTTTGAAATCATCAACCTTTTTTAAAACTCGTGAACATATTTGAAATTGTGAACATTTTTCAAATTCATGAACACTAATACAAATTTTTTAACATTTTCTAAAATCAAGAACATTTTTTGATTTTATGAACATTTTTATTATTTGCAAACATTTTTTTAAAATTGATCATTTTTTTAAACAATTTTGTTGAATAGACGAACATTTTTTCAGAATTTGGTGGAACAATTTGTGAAATTCATGAACACTTTTCGGATTTAACAAATATGTTTTGAAATGCTTGATAATTTTTTGAATCAGTGAAAATTTTATGAATGAATAAACTATTTTTTAAGTCACGAATAGTTTTAAATTTTTAGGATAATTTTTCATTCATGAAGATTTTTTGAATTGGCGAAATTTTGTTCAATTTCATAAACATATTTTAATACATGAACTTTTTGAAAAATCGTGTACATTTATTGATTTTCTGAACATTTGTTTTCAAAATTTCAAACATTTTTTTTTGTAAAATCATAAACATTTTTTGAATCCACAAACATTTTATGATTTATTAAACATTTTATTTCAAAACTCTTTTTTTTATTGGCAGAACTTTTTTGAAGTCTCAAATTATTTAAAGTAGAAAAAATAAAAAATAATAAAAAACTAAATTAAAAATAAAGGCCGCCCGGACATGGCCGGCCGAACAGGCGTGCTGCGTCTTCTCCCAGCGCACAGAGCGCAGCATAGGACTTCCCTACTGCATGGGCCGGTCTAGCTGGGGGATACCCCATGTAAAACATTTTTTTATCATTTATGGCTAGCATTGATGGGTAATATTTGACAACTTTGGGGCAATTTTCATGACGTACCGCCAGAAGCAATAGCCTCTTTATTATTAGATATAGATATACTCCTCCGTTTCTTTTAGCTTCGCAAATTAGATTTTCGTTAAGTCAACCTGTCAAAAGTTTGTCCAAGTTTTATAAATAAAAGAATCAACATTCACATTACCAAATCATTATCATCAGATCCATCATGGAATAAATTTCCATATTGTACTTACTTGGTATTGTAGTCGCTAATATTTTTTAATGTAAATTTGGTCAAAGTTTATAGTGTTTGGCTTAAAACAAAACCAATATGCAAAGTAAAAGAAACAGAGAGAGTACGGATGTACTGCAAACATCAGCGTTCTACGGCACAACGATGATGATCCATGCAATGTGCATCATCCTATTTGTTTTGCGCGGAATAAGTACAACATGGCGCAGTAATCATTGCGAAGGCATCATCCTATACTAGCCCTAATTATTTTCATTATATGCACAGCGCCTTCAGCGTCGCAGAAGGCAACTGGCGTTCACTGTGGCGCCTGGTGGGTCGGCCCATGAACGCGGACTCAGGGAATTGTATTTACAGAGCAAAAAACATCAAACAATTGGTTCTCTCTATGAATCGAATTCACGCCCTTACATTCGTCTTCAAGTTTGACTAACAACTACACCTACTGCATGCTAGTGACTAATTGCAACGAGAATTATTTAAGAACCAGAGTAGCCGCGGAATTATTTGAAAATACTATTGAAAAAGGTGATTTTTTGGAAAAAAATGTGAACAAATTTTGAAAGTTCACGAACATGTATAAAAAAGTTGGCAAATGCAAACAAAAAGTTCATGAAACTGAAAAAAATTCACTAATGTAAGAAAAAAGGTCACAAAAATGAAAAATGATCATGAGTTTGAAAAAAGTTCATGGATTTGATAACAAGTTCATCAATTTAAAAAAAAGTTAATTGAATTTGAAAAAAGTTCATCGATTTTGAAAAAAGTTCATTGAATTTGAAAAACTTTCATCAAATTTGAAAAAAAAATCACAAATTTGAAAATAGCTCATGGATTTTGAAATAAAGTTCATCAAAATTGAATTTTTTTTTTGCGAATTTTCCACAAAAAGTTCACGAATTTTTAAAAAAGCAAAAAGAAAAAGAACAAGAACAAGAAAAAATGAATACATAAACCGCAAACAGTAGACAGAAGAGAAGCAAAAAAAAAGTAAATGGGCAAAGCTGTCCTAGTTGGTTATTGTGATTTGAATTAAAGAAGGCTTTGCGCCGAATAGGAAATGCGGTATCCGAGCAGATAAGGTATTTGACCCTACATCTTCCCCTTGGGCATTAAAACTGACTCATACATGTCCCTAATAGAGTAATTACCCATAGGGATGCGGATAACAGTTAACCATTGCCAGCTTCGAGAAGCAGGGTTTGTGGATTTTTTGGGCAACATATCCGTCCATGTGCACCCTATAGTACCATCACATACATTAATAATATGAAGATTTGAAACTATAGTGCAAATTGTATATTATATAGTATAGTTGTAGAATATTCTTGAATATAAGTGGCATGCATTGTGTATTTTAAAGTGAGTCTTTTGCCATGCATGTTGCCATGTTGGCATAGTTGCATCTTAGGGTTTGTCTTTTCCCATGCATACATGTTAGGTTGGCATAGTTGCATGTTAAGGTGTGTCTTTTCTCATCCATCGTGACATGTTGAGTTGGCATAATTGCATATTGAGTGAAATAGAGATAGTAATGATCAAATATTTATTTAGGTATGTAGGATCAGTTAGTCTTACAAGTAGAATCATCCGTTTTCTCTTTCTAAAATAGATGCCATGGAAAGATAATAAGGAAGTAAATGTCTGCCGTCCCAGTGTTTATGCATAATCTTTTTGGGGTGCTTATCTTGATGTTTGCTCACTACATATATATGCAGGTGGTTTGGTAGTTTTTTAACACTGATTTCGTTGTTTTAGGTATGAGGCGATAACACCAACCATCTTCAGCATATAAATGTAGAGTTAGGGTTCCTCAAATTTCAAAAACAAACTCATAAATGGTTTGATAGATTGAAAAAAAAATGAATGACACAAATACTTTTATTGAATTATAAACCAGGTCACAATACAAACATCAAGCAATACATACACACGGTGATCGACACCACAAGAACATAATATCTGGTTCAGACAAAAACAGAATGCTCGTCCTCAGCGGCCACCACGGATCGGCGGGCAGTCTCGCTGAACCGCCGCTACACACAGGATAAACAAAAAACAAGTTAGCTAGCAAGAAAAGCGTACATGATTTAACATGTTTGGTTCACATAGGAACAGCAGCAGTGGTAGCTTACGGTTCTTGACGCAGGCGGATGGTCCACGTGCGAGGATACCGCTAACGAAAACCAGCAAAACGAAGAGGATGAGCATCAGCCGAACCGAGGCCGCAGAGGAGTTCTTTGCCATCCTTGTTCGTCTCACGAGATGGATGTTAGTTTGCTTCGTTCCTTTCTACCTTGATAGGCAAAATAACAATTTGTGTAATGGATGCTCAACTCGAGCACTTATATAGCTTCGTCCATGTGAAAGTATGTTAGGTGCAAATGCGGGAGAAGAGAAGAAGAAATGGTGCGGTGCTTTGGTTGTGGAGTTGGTGGAAGGAGGTATGCATGCATGACTGTGCCGGACAAGGAAAGAGTATGAACACACGTGCTATGCGCATTGACTGAATTCTCGCTGACAGAAGTGCCGACAAGAATTTCAGAATTCAACATTCCCTTCTCTGTCTTTGTTGATTCTTCTAGATGGCCAAGTGTTCCCGGCCAAGCGACGGTTGCATCGTGGATTCCCAGCGTCGGGGCTGGCATCGATGCCAAGTATAGCAGCGAGCGCTAAGTGCTTTCTCCGCACAAGCTGAGGCAGAAATCGTGTTCCCGAGCCGTATTAAGCGCTGGTACTTAGCGCCTTGTGTTGGAAGGCTTATGGGCCTTTTAAATTTTCTAAAAATATTTTTTCTTTTCTAAGCGCCTGGATAAGCGCTTACCATTGTACATGCCCTGAGACATCTATCTGCGTATGAACGCATCGACGCGCACTGCATGCCCTACCTTCCACACGCATGCATTTGTTGGCATTCATCTGTTAAAGTTGCTGGCCACGGTGCCTACCTGGGCTGCACATGTCGGTATCAATTGATGATGACCTCACTGTGAAAATAGTGAATGACCTCCCCGCAAAAAAATGAAATAATAAATCAAGTGATTATGACCTCACTGTGAAAATAGTGTGAACGTTATTGGAAACCTGAATATTTGTTATTTGTGTTGTATTAATCTGACCCTGGTATGGGGTATATATAAAGTGCAATATTTACCCTATTCTATATCGAACTTTTAATCTCTACCTTAAACATAATTATACTTATAATATCCCCACCTCCAGCGTAGTCCTCGGCCCTCCTCCTCCCTCCCATCCCCTCGCCGGTTCGCCCGCCGGCGACGGCAGCGGTAGGGCAACCTCTCCTTCTTGCTTGCTGGATGGCAGCGCGGGACGACGTCCCCAAGCGGTGGCGCTTGTGCGCCGTCGGTGACGTGGGTGAGCTTCGTGGTGGTGGTCCCGTGGCGCCTAGTGCTCACTTGGCGTTCATGCTTCTTCTTCCCCGATCTGGATCGTCCAGGTTTAGGGCGGTAGCGGCAACCCTCCCCTTCCTTTGTTCGTCTCGTATGCTGCTCTGTTCTACTGCTTGAGGCGGATCCTAAGGGTTGGCAATGGCGGCTCGACACGAGGGTCATCTATGGCTGGTCAGTGGTAGCACGGGAGATCTTAGGAAGAGGTAGGGGGCCTCCTGGCCTTTCCATCTCTAAAATTTGGAGGTGCCAGACCAGTTGCGACAAAGGCGCTGATCCCCGGCGTGTGGCACAGAGTGGATGCAGCGTGGCTCACGGCAGCCAGCGGCCTTCCCCTGCTCGGATCTGACCAGCTGGGCCATGTTTGTTCCAAGGGGCTTGCTTTGGGTTAGAAGGATGGGCCTTTTTCTCCTTTACCCGCCGGCGGTGTCCATGCACGGAGGCAGTGGAGGAGGGGTAGTCTTGGATGTCGGGGCGCCATCCCTGGTGGAGGGATCCACAATGCTCATTGGTGGAACTCGCGGCTCGGGTGTTGGTTGATTGCCACTATGCGATGTTCGTTGGCGGGGTGCGGCTGACGCCTCTGTGTCTAGTTGTACGCCGTTGCGTAGGCGGGGAGTTCTTGCCAGTGTGAAAACCTGCTCTGGTTTTTCCAAGTCAATGATGTCCCTACGGGCGTCCTCTCCATCTTGAAGGAGTTGTCATGGTTCTCTGATGTCCTCCATGTTGCGGTGCTCCTGATTCTTGGATCGGGCGGTAGCGGTGCTCCGTTGTCGCCCCCTTTCTGAAGGCACCATATTGGAGTACACGGTTCGTCATATGCAGTCTCATCCCTTTCGCGGCGACTCGCTCACGGTTGGGAGCTCCGGAGACTTCAAGTGGTCCCCTTCTTTCTACCTGTTTTTGCTTGGAGTTGTATGGGGTCGAGTTGATGTGCTTTATCGCCCTTGTATCATGTCCTGAGAGTGTGTCGTGTGGTGTGGGGAGTTGTATGATGGCAGTTGCTTTGAGCCTAATTGGTTTGATGCCAAAAGTTGGCATGCCAAAGTTTGGCAACTACCAATAAATGTTGGCTAGAGATTGGTTGCATACAAATTTCCGTTGTCAATCTCACAAAAGGTTTGCCAAATGTTGGCAACTTTTTATTTTGCTAAATATTGGCAATGCCAAATGTTGGTAGCAAATCAGTCAGCCTATTTATCTATAAAGTGGGACGCGAGCTTTTTTCAGTAATCAAATGACGGGTGAGGGTTAAGAATTTAAGATGCTTACCTCAGCTCCATGACCATTGATTGCAAGAGCTTGTATTTTGAGTGAAAACTCCTTGCACAAGTATCAAAAGGAAAAATTAATTCATTGATGAACATATTAATTTGTCCAGTTAACTTTTTAATTTGTTTGTCATTTTAGAATATTATTAATATTATAATTACTGCCGGTCAAAAGTGTCCTTCTCAACTTGAGCTCATATGAGCTTGGTATGAACAGTAAAATCTGAAAATTTTAAATAAAAAAATTGTGACAAACTTTGCAAATGTTTTTAATGCTTGCAAAGCTTCATAGGGGAAAAACATTCATGGAAGTCATGGCAAGAAAAAAAGTCAGCACTCCAAAATGCTTCTAAAAATGACTTTTTTGGAGCATCAATTTTGTTTTTTTGCCACGCTATTAACGAATGTCATCCATAATGAAACTTTGCATGCCATCAAAATATTTGCTCAATCGCTTGAAATATACTCAACTGAAACCGCGACGAGAATTATGGAACAGAGCGAGTAACTATTTCTGAATTGTCTCTTGTGGAAAACAATAGGAAATAACAACCAAAAAGTAAAAAAAAAATTAATCATGACTGTGGGAGGAGACATATCCGTCGATGTTCGTTCAGTAGGAGGAGGCATTCCGGTCGCCTACGAGGCGTCTATGGTGACTTCGTGGGAGGTGATTACAGGGATAGGGGGGATAGGGTGCGTACGTGCGTTTATTGCGTTGAATGTATGTGTTGTATGTGAGCATCTACGATTGTACTGCGTTAAAAAATTCGGCATCATGTGAAACCAGTACCAGAAGTAACACACAAAAAGATCTAATATTTCCAAATAGTTAAGAAATTCGACATTTTTAGTCCACGACCCACATTCAGTACTTTTTAACTAGACATGCTCCAACTTATACTCGTTGATGGCTCGGAACAGTTCTTTTAAGAGCTAATGCATTGAGCAGGCCGTATTATTTATTTGTATACCAGGTCACAGTACAATCATATCAATACAAACAAACATCACACACCAACGGCTGAAGAACATGTATTGTTTGGTTCGCATATACTCCCTTCGTCCCAAAATAAATGTTTCAGCTTTGTACTAAATTTTGTATAAAGTCGTACTAAGATTAAGACTGTTATTTTGGGACAGAGGAAGTAATAGGAAGCTTCCAAGGCCTGCCAACACAAGATCCTGCTGAATCCCGCTGCGCAGAAATGGTCCATCTCGTGCTTATGAGCCGCCATTAGGGATGGCGGGCAGTTTCGCTGAGCCGCAGCTGCCACAAGTGATGAACAAAAAACAAGTTAGTTGGCCAGAAAGAAAGGAGTACATGATTTAATTTACTGGGAGGGTTCACATGCATGCATGGAAACATGAGCTGTGGCAGCTGTAGCTTACGGTTGCTGCAGGTGGACGGGCCACGTTGTCCAAGGATGCCAGCAATGAAAACCAGCAGAACAAGGAGGATCAGCATCAGCCGAACCGAGGTCGCAGAGGAGTTCTTTGCCATCCTCGATCGTTCGGCTCTTTGCTTAGTTCCTGTGTTTCTACTTGGATTGGCAAGCTAACAATCTGTGCAATGGGTGCTCAACTTAAGCACTTATATATAGAAGTAGTGCGTATAGTTTTCATGTGGAAGTAGAGGATATTGGAATTTGCTAGTAGGCCTTTGGCCCAAAGCCCAACTAAAATTCTGAAATTCTCTTGGCCCATTCATGCATAACTTGTGAGTGGTGTGAGTGGGACTAAAGTTTAGTCCCAACCCAGAAGTTGAGTGAGACTTGCACCTCTTTATAAGGTGAGCTCTTCTACCACTTGTAAGATCAAGAGAAGAGGAGACCTACACGCGCGCTCCTCCTCCTCGCTCGCCTCGCCTCGCCTACACGGACGTGGGATTTACTCCCACGACCTACCCGGCCCGCACTATATAGTCAGGCAGACGTCTACCTTAGCCGCCGCCGCTTCGTATGGTTTCGCACCACCGTTCCAGATCATTGCGCCGCCACGCAAGTCTTCTCCATCCCTCCTTCCGGCGTGCACCACGAGAAGGGACAGCAGGCCTCCGGAACCCCGCCTCTCGTGATCCTGTACGGAAGAGGGGCGATCAGGTTTTTGGGGAGCGCACTCGCGCGACTGCTGGCAGCGACGACTTCGCCAACGACGACTTCTTCCCCGACCTCGGCACTCTCATCCTCGACGACATGGGCGACAACATCAACGCCGGCGGTGCTGCTCCCGCTGCACCGTATGTGATTCTATCCTTCTTGTTCGAGATCGTGGTAGAATTCATGTTTCTAGTATGTGCCCTAGATGTGATATGTTCATCTATTATGCTAGTTCGCATGATTAGTTTAATCTCTGCTGTAGCTGTCATGATTTATCTTCTGTTTATTCGGATTAAATCTCGTAGTAATTTGCTCATATTTTCAACAATCCAAAAACCTGATTATAGGCAATTTACTCCGAGTGTTTTTGCTGCGCATTTGAAGCCGCCTGCCTTTAAGGGGGTGCAATATAAGAGGTGGCGCACGAGAGCAGTCTACTGGTTTTAGACCATGTGCTGCTATGATGCCACTAAGGGCAAGCCTGAGGGCGATCTTAATCCAGCACAGCTGGAAGCTTTTGAGAAGATCGATACTCTCTTTAAAGGCGCTCTTCTGAGTGTTCTTGATGATTCCATTGTGGATTCGTATATGTCGTTTGACAACGGCAAGGACATGTGGGCTGTGCTCGAGGCCAAGTTTGGTGCCTCGGACGCCGGCAGTGAGTTGTACGTCATGGAGCAATTCTATGACTACAAGATGACTGATGAGCGCTCTGTTGTACAGTAAGCTCATGAGATACAGTCGCTCGCAAAGGAACTCGAGTACTTCAAGTGTGTGTTGCCGGACAAATTTATTGCCGGAGGCATCATTGCCAAGCTTCCACCCTCGTGGAACAATTTTGCTACTTCCCTGAAACACAAGAGACAGGAGTTTTCCGTTGCGGATCTCATTGGTACTCTTGATGTTGAAGAGAAGGCGAGAGCAAAGGACACACGTGCTCGAGTTGCTGAGGGAGCTTCTAGTGCCCACATGGTACAGAAGAAGAACTTCCAGCCCAACAAGTTCAAAAACAACAAGAACAAAACTCAGGGCAAAGGCAAGTTTGATACAAAGAACAAGCCGTCACATTCTACCAACTTCAAGAAGAATTCTCATAAGAAGGGGAAGTGACTTTGCCATGTCTGCGGTGATCCTAATCACTGGGCTCCGAAGTGTCCTAACCGCTTTGAGGAGCGCGAACATGAGAAGAGCGGCAAGTCCGCTAATGTTGTCATCGGTGATACTGATATGAAGGAATCTGAGTACGGTATTCTTCCTACCATCCTTTCAGTATTTCAATCTCCTGATTGGTTAATTGACACCGGTGCCAATGTACACGTTTCTGCTGACGCCTCCATGTTTTCTTCTTACCAGGTCACAGGGACTTCTCCCGTGCTGATGGGGAATGGGTCACATGCCATCGTTCGAGGTGTTGGTACAGTCGATCTGAAGTTTACTTCGGGGAAGACCGTGCGTCTGAAGAACGTTCATCATGTGCCGTCCATCAATAAAAATCTCGTTAGCGGTTCCCGTTTATGTCGAGATGGTTTAAATTGGTTTTCGAATCCAATAAAGTTGTAATTTCTAAGTATGGACAATTTGTTGGAAAAGGCTATGAGAGCGGAGGCTTGTTCCGCCTATCTTTGTCAGATATTTGCACTAAAGTTATTAATAATGTTTGCCACAATAATGAGTCTGATATTTGGCATTCATGACTTTGTCATATTAACTTTGGTTGCATGACGCGGCTAGCCAATATGAATTTAATTCCGAAAATACCTACTGTCAAGGGCTGCAAGTGCCAAATGTGTGTGCAAGCTAAGCAACCTCGCAAGTCCCATAAGACTGCAGAGGCAAGAGACTTGGTGCCACTAGAGCTTATACATTCTGATCTTTGTGAGATGAATGGCGTGTTGACAAAAGGTGGAAAGAGATACTTCATGACGTTGATCGATGACTCCACTAGATATTGTTATGTGTATCTTCTGAAATCAAAAGATGAGGCTTTAACTTTCTTCAAAAACTATAAAGCTGAGGCAGAGAACCAACTTGATCGGAAAATTAAACGGCTTAGGTCTGATCGTGGTGGAGAGTATTTTTCCAATGATTTTGATTTGTTTTGTGCGAAACATGGTATAATCCATGAGAGGACGCCTTCCTACTCACCTCAGTCAAATGGGGTAGCCGAAAGAAAGAACCGAACTCTAACTGATATGGTTAACACCATGTTAGACACATCGGGCTCTCCAAGGAATGGTGGGGGGAGGCGCTAATGACTGCGTGTCATGTCCTAAACCGAGTTCCCACAAAGCATAAGACCATGACTCCATTTGAGGAATGGGAAAGGAAAAAGTTGAAACTCTCTTACCTACATACTTTGGGTTGTTTGGCGAAAGTCAATATACCAATTCCCAAGAAGCGCAAGCTTGGACCAAAAACCGTGGATTGTGTTCTTCTAGGCTATGCTTTTCATTGCATTGGTTATAGATTTTTGATAATAAAATCTGAGGTATCCGACATGTATGTTGGTACGATTATGGAGTCGAATGATGCAACTTTCTTTGAGGACATATTTCCTATGAAGGATATGTCGAGTTCATCAAATCAGGAGATACCTACTCCATCTAGTGAGGAATTCGCTGTAATTCCTGAACCCACCATTGCGATGGAACACGTTGAGAATCCTATTGAGGGTGACAACGGAACTCCTGTGAGGAGTAAGAGACAGAGGACTGCAAAGTCCTTTGGTGATGATTTCATTGTGTACCTTGTGGATGACACACCCAGGACTATTTCAGAAGCCTATGCATCTCCTAATGCTGACTACTGGAAGGAAGCTATTTGTAGCGAGACGGATTCCATCTTAGCTAACGGAACCTGGGAGATCACTGACCGTCCTTGGGTGCAAACCTGTAGGATGTAAGTGGGTGTTCAAGAAGAAGCTTAGACCTGATGGTACGATTGAAAAGTACAAGGCACGGCTTGTGGCTAAGGGTTATACCCAGAAAGAAGGTGAAGACTTCTTTGATACTTACTCACCCGTGGCTAGACTGACCACTATTCGGGTGCTACTATCACTGGCTGCCTCACATGGTCTTCTCGTTCATCAAATGGACGTTAAGACGGCTTTTCTCAATGGAGAGTTGAAGGAGGAAATTTACATGGATCAGCCAGATGGTTTTGTAGTACCTGGTCAGGAAGGAAAGGTGTGCAAGTTATTAAAGTCTTTATATGGCCTTAAGCAAGCTCCTAAGGAGTGGCATGAGAAGTTTGAAAGAACATTAACTGCTGCCGGCTTTGTAGTAAACGATGGTGACAAGTGTGTGTATTATCGCCATGGTGGGGGCGAAGGAGTTATTCTTTGTCTGTATGTCGATGACATACTGATCTTTGGAACCAAACTTTATTTAATCAATGAGGTTAAGGATTTCTTATCTCGTTGCTTTGAGATGAAGGATCTAGGAGTAGCTGATGTTATCTTAAACATCAAGCTGTTGAGAGATGAGAATGGTGGGATTACACTGCTTCAGTCTCACTATGTGGAAAAGGTCTTGAGTCGTTTTGGGTATAGCGACTGCCAGCCTTCCCCAACTCCATATGATGCTAGTGTGTTGCTTCGAAAAAATCGACAGATTGCTAAGGATCAACTGAGGTATTCTCAGATTATTGGTTCGCTTATGTATTTGGCGAGTGCCACGAGGCCTGACATCTCTTTTGCTGTGAGCAAACTGAGTCGGTTTGTGTCAAAACTGGGAGATGATCATTGGCATGCGCTTGAGAGAGTTATGCGCTATTTGAAAGGCACTGCGAGCAATGGGATTCACTACAACGGGTATCCAAGGGTACTGGAGGGTTATAGTGACTCAAACTGGATATCTGATGCTGATGAGATTAAGGCCACAAGTGGTTATGTTTTTACACTTGGCGGTGGCGCTGTTTCCTGGAAGTCTTGCAAGCAGACCATCTTAACGAGGTCAACTATGGAAGCAGAACTCACAGCATTAGACACTGCCACTGTTGAAGCAGAGTGGCTTCGTGAGCTCTTGATGGACTTACCTATGGTTGAAAAACCAATACCCCCTATCCTGATGAACTGTGATAATCAAACTGTGATCGTCAAGATAAACAGTTCTAAGGACAATATGAAGTCCTCAAGGCATGTGAAGAGGAGACTAAAATCTGTCAGAAAATTGAGGAACTCCGGAGTTATTACGTTGGATTATATCCAAACGTCGAAAAACTTGGCAGATCCCTTCACAAAGGGTCTATCACGTAATGTGATAGATAATGCATTGATGGAGATGGGTTTGAGACCCACCGCATGAGTTGTCCATAGTGGTAACCCATTCTATGTGATCGGAGATCGCATGAAGTAGAAGTGGGAGACAAGCTGTTGGTCAGCTGGGAGGAGAGTATCCCTATATTAATTATCCCACTCCGTGAAGATGCAATACTCTCCTGATCTGCATGGCAGGTTGATACTTATCTTAATGTGTTCCAAGTGGCTTATTCGGGTCAGCAGAGATGTTGTCCTGCACAGCATCTCCTGAGGAACACACCTATATGAATTTGACTGTTAACGTCGCAGCCTGTGAGAATTGGGTGTTCTCTAATAAATTCATGAAAGGCCCTGGAGTAGGACGTATACGCTCCACCCGCGGGGAAGCCTTGCGGCAGCCCAGTATCGGTCAAGAATTTGTGTGAAACTAGTCTCGCAGAAAACTTGTAGTTCAAGGCATAGTCCACTATTCAAGTTGTGATCTAGTGTAGCATAAATCTCTAAGTGGAAGTTCAACTTTACAGTCTTCATTGAGCACCGGTATATAAACAATGTTTTGGAACTAAGTGATGAGATGTGCCAATGAGACTTAGCGGGGGATTGTTGGAATTTGCTAGTAGGCCTTTGGCCCAAAGCCCAACTAAAATTCTGAAATTCTCTTGGCCCATTCATTCATAGCTTGTGAGTGGTGTGGGTGGGACTAAAGTTTAGTCCCACCCCAGAAGTTGAGTGAGACTTGCACCTCTTTATAAGGTGAGCTCTTCTACCACTTGTAAGAGCATGAGAAGAGGAGACCTACACGCGCGCTCCTCCTCCTCGCTCGCCTCGCCACGCCACGCCTCGCCTCGCCTCGTCACGACACGCTGCGATGCGCCGCGGGTTGCGGGATTGAGCTGAGCCGAGGACAGAGCTATGCACCGCCGAGCTGAGGACATAGCTATGCACGTTGTCTATATTTTTGCTGCTCGGGAAAAATTAATGAGTCATTAATTAATAATTAACAGACGCGTTAATTACTGAACCGTTTCCGATTCTTTCGGATCGCGACTCGGACGTGGGATTTACTCCCACGACCTACCCGGCCCGCACTATATAGTCAGGCAGACGTCTACCCTAGCCGCCGCCGCTTCGTATGGTTTCGCACCACCGTTCCAGATCATTGCGCCGCCACGCAAGTCTTCTCCATCCCTCCTTCCGGCGTGCACCGCGAGAAGGGACAGCAGGCCTCTGGAACCCCGCCTCTCGTGATCCTGTACGGGAGAGGGGCGATCAGATTTTTGGGGAGCGCACTCGCGCGACTGCTGGCAGCGACGACTTCGTCAACGACGACTTCTTCCCCGACCTCGGCAATCTCATCCTCGACGACATGGGCGACAACATCAACGCCGGCGATGCTGCTCCCGCTGCACCGTATGTGATTCTATCCTTCTTGTTCGAGATCGTGGTAGAATTCATGTTTCTAGTACGTGCCCTAGATGTGATATGTTCATCTACTATGCTAGTTCGCATGATCAGTTTAATCTCTGCTGTAGCTGTCATGATTTATCTTCTGTTTATTCGGATTAAATCTCGTAGTAATTTGCTCATATTTCCAACAGAGGAGATGGTGTGGTGCTTTTGGGGTTGGTGGAAAGAGGTATGTAATGCATGACTACTGTGCAGGACGAGAAAGAAGTTAATCAAGGATAATATGAAACTCCTATCCTATCCAAGTAAGAACGCACGTTGTTGTACATTGACTGATGACCCCTTGCTGGAGTCTTTTTTGAATTCTTTGTTTCTAAAAATGCCCTCTATGCCTATGGTGGAACATCTAGTCACTGATAAGGGCATGTACAATGGTTGATATGATAGCCTTGTCTTAAACCTTGCATGTAATTTAGAGATGACAATAAAACATGCATACAATGGGTTATCTCTTAGTTTTATCTAAAGTAACTAGCTATTCCTAAAATTATGGTGACACATATTGGGCTAAGAGATCATCTCTTAAATAAGAAAAGACAAACATTTTCTTATGGGCTCTCTCCTCCACCTCAGCAATTATTCTATGTGACACACCTAACATAGCACCATTGTACATGCCCTAAGAAGGCCAAGTATGTATGCGGACCCACACTTCGGCGCATGCGGTCAAATAGAACAGAATCTTCGATTCAAATGATGATTAGGATCGCAACCTATTATGGTTGGTGGAAATAATGAAGTCAAGCCTCATGTATCCATGCAAGAACTCGTGCAGATTAATTCAAAGGATGGAAGTTGGTGGTAGCTGGCGGCGGCAAGCTGATGGTGGTTACGGAGGCCCTAAGCACACCTGGTGCAAGTGCAACAATTAAGTATTTCTAATCAGTACAATAAGCACAAATAGCGGAAATACGGTATTTATAAAACATGTATGTTGCCTTTACTTCCACATGCATGCATGCATTTGTTGGCATTCATCTGTAAAGGTCTGTCTATATATATATATATATATATATATTATTCTTGGTCAAGTGGCCGCCTGTGCTGTACATGTTGGAATCAAGAGACGATTAGTGATTAATACGCTTACCTCAGCTTCTGTTGCCATCACGAAAAGGGAAGAAATTGCGAAAGTGGTATCGCACATCCCTATCCGCTCGTTGCAGTTTCAAGGTTCGTGCAGCATTGTGTGCACTATAAAACGCTGGTCATTTCGCTTCGGTAATACATAACTTGTAATCTGCAAATACCGTAGACGGATCCCATCCATGTCAACTTTTAGTCAGCTGGTGAAGTAGTCTTGCATGCATGTGCTGCTCATTCTCTGTCTTCTCTCTCCCATACTAATTCGTCTATTTATTTGATCTTTGTTAAGTTAAAATCATTCATATCTCTTAAACCAAAATTCTAATTTTAATATATTCTTTTACATATTTGACTCATGGCGAAGAGACCTTTAAAAAAAGACCGACCTCGAATATATTTTGAACGAGTTTAAAAAAATTGATTTCATAATAACATATTTCACTCATTTACTAATAACATATTTCTCTCATTTATAAAAATCTATATTATAATAACATATTTACTCATTTCAGAATAACATATTCCCTCATTTTATAATAACATATTTTGCCCATTTTAAAAGCAATTTCACACATTCCAAAACATATTTCACTCATTTCATACAACATATTTCACTCATTTAAAAAAAATCATATTAACATATTTTACTCATTTCATCTAACATATTTCACTCATTTCAAAAAAGATTTCGTAATAACATATTTCACTCATTTCAGAAAAGATTTCATATTAACAAATTCCACTCATTTCATACTCACATATTTCACTCATTTCAAAAAGTATTTCATAATAACATGTTTCACTTATTCCAAATAATCAGTTTCACAAGTTGACATTTCAGTTTCATGTTGTTTTCATTTGCAGAACCAACATTTCACTTTTCGCTGGCTTGTTTTACAAAAAAAAAATGCATCTATTTCAATTGCACATTTTTGAAATAACATATTTCACTATTTTAAAATAAACTGTTACACATTTCTAAATAATCAACTTCACAAATTGACATTTCAGTTTCATATTTGGGGTAAATAGGTTTCCAATGAAATAGACTGGTTCCACATTTTCGAGTGAAAACAGTTTTTTTACATTTTTCTAGTGAAAAATGTTTTTTCATGGAATATGAAATGTCAAAAATTGAACATGTTTCAAATGTATACATGTTTGATCTTGTTCTAAAGGTCTTGACGCCAGGAGTTAAAATATATTGAAAAAATCAGTAACATATTTTTTGTTTAAGATTTATGAATCATTCAAATTATGAAAGAAACTTAAAGTGATGGATTTAAGAGAGAGCGAGAGTATGTGCTTGAGTCAGAAAAGAGAGAAAGATGTTTATCATGCATGTGTCCTTTTTCTGACTATGGCAGGACCAGCACAGTGATTTGACTCTGAAATACATGAAAGGTGAAATATGTAATACATCTAGGTTGGCCATAGCTCGCACGCATCTCAGAAAATGTGAGGTGTGAGATCTACGGTTAGGTAGCATCACCACTCAAAATGACTTTGCCAAGAAATTGCATCAATAGCTGGAGTACATCGACTGACGACTCCTTGGACGAGTATCATGTGGAGTACATGCATTGGGAACAGATTAACTTGTCCATTCGATTTTCTAACTTCTTGGTCATCTGAGAAAAATATACAAGTCATTATTTTCCAATTACTGCTGGTCAGACTTTTATAGTTTTCACTGTCACTAAAAAAAGAATATCACGTAGATTCAGGAGTTAAAATTAGTTTTCTTGGATTTTCACATACAAAAACTTCGATAACATGCAATCCTTTTTTATTTCAAACAATATATTTTAAATTTAAATTGCTAAGCAAAGTGTCAAGCGGAGCTGCCTGATACGGGACAGACGGTTGGCGATAGAGCACGCTAGAGTCGTTGGCACGGTAGTGTGTGACACCGTGCATGGGCAGCGAATCGGCATCTAGCGGGGCCTTGGGAAGCCACGCCAAATCGTTGGCGACGAAGCCAAGCGGCCCGAAGAAGATCTGCTTCATGGGGATCAGCTCCATGCCGGAAGTCGATAAGTCGAAAGAACCATCTGCGCCTTGACCGGAAGATGTGCAGCCCCATGGTGGGCGCCAACTGTCGTGATGTGAATTCTGACAGTAAGAGATGGGAAGGAACGAGGCCTGATCACGCGAGACGTAGGGGGTGACGCCGGGGGTGTGGGTGAATAGCTCATGTGCGACGTTTTCGACGTGAATTGGAAATGATGCAATGTAGTTGATGAAAACAGCTCGCGTGCGACGTTTTACATGGCAATAATAGCTGGCATGCGACACGGGCCTTAAGCACAAGACATATCGATATCCATTTGGATTATGGGAGTCAGCAAGACCCACAACATATCCACATCAGCCCTGGACTGATCAACTTCTCCACTGACCGCGGGAACCACAACTTATCCACGTCGGCGCTGGAACCACAACTTATCCACTGGCCGCAGGACCCACCACATATCACACGAGCCCGAGCCATCGCGGCGCACATGCCAGCCCGAAGAGAAGCATTTGACAATGAAGTCGGAGGACAATGGAAACTATGGGCGTGAATTTGTGAAATGCGAGAGCAAACCAGAGGCGGGCAAGGTTTGATCTATGTTCTCTTGCAGCCTTTTTCTTTGATTTCTGCCCCTAGATTTGTTGTTTTTTCCTCAGATTTGGGATTTAGAGTTTCACTTCCATTTTAAAAATCTGAAGAAATGCAAGCATTTTGAGTGGCTGAATGAATACATTGAGAGGCTTCAACTGGAGGGCTCAACTGATTTGAGGCAGGATGCAACCCAAGAGCTCGATCTGCAATCGGCAGTGGTGAAATTTGGCTCTGACGGTGGGAGATGCAGAACTGAAGGTGGAATTGAAGAAGGTGAACAATAACCTAAGGCAGTTGATCGATCTGAAGAAGCAGGCAAATCTACTGGCTGCAGGATTTTGTTTCTATATAATTTCTTTGGGATTTGTTTACTTGCTGATCATTAGTCGTTAGAAATTGTTATTAGTGTTTCAGTTAGCTTGTATGTGTGCAATGTCATGTAAGCTTAATTCCAAGGATAATTTCCTCTCTGGCTTTCCCTAATGATGAAGGAAATATGCCCTAGAGGCAATAATAAAGTTCTTATTTTATATTTCCTTATTCATGATAAAGGTTTATTATTCATGCTAGAATTGTATTGATCAGAAACCTAAATACATGTGTGAATACATAAAAAAACACCGTGTCCCTAGTGAGCCTCTACTTGACTAGCTCGTTGATAAAAAATGGTTAAGATTTCCTAACAATGGACATGAGTTGTCATTTGATAACGGGATCACATCATTAGAAGAATGATGTGATGGACAAGACCCATCCGTTAGCTTAGCATAATGATCGTTCAGTTTTATTGCTATTGCTTTCTTCATGTCAAATACATATTCCTTCGACTATGAGATTATGCAACTCTCAGATACCGGAGGAATGCCTTGTGTGCTATCAAACGTCACAACGTAACTGGGTGATTATAAAGATGCTCTACAGGTATCTCCGAAGGTGTTTGTTGAGTTGGCATAGATCGATATTAGGATTTGTCACTCCGAGTATCGGAGAGGTATCTCTGGGCCCTCTCGGTAATACACATCATAAGCTTGCAAGCAAACGACTAAGGAGTTAGTCACGAGGTGATGTATTACAGAACGAGTAAAGAGACTTGTTGGTAAGGAGATTGAACTAGGTACGAAGATACCGACGATCGAATCTCGGGCATGTAACATACTGATGGACAAAGGGAATTACGTATGTTCTCATAATGGTTCGACCGATAAAGATCTTCATAGAATATGTAGGAGCCAATATGGGCATCCAGGTTCCGCTATTGGTTATTGACCGGAGAGGTGTCTCGGTCATGTCTACATAGTTCTCGAACCCGTAGGGTCCGCACGCTTAACGTTCGATGACGATATAGTATTATATGAGTTATGTGATTTGGTGACCGAATGTTGTTCGGAGTCCCGGATGAGATCAGGGACATGACGAGGAGTTTCGAAATGGTTGAGAGGTAAAGATTGATATATAGGACGATGGTATTGGACACCGGAAGTGTTTCGGGGTGTACCGGGTACTTATCGGGTCACCGGAAGGGGTTCCGGGCACCCCCGGCAAAAGTTATGGGCCTTATGGGCCAAAAGAGGAAACACACCAGCCACAAGGGGCTGGCGCGCCCCCCATTGCAGGCTGGCCTAAGGAGGAGAAGGAAAAGGGGAAGGGAAAGGAAAGTGTGGATTAGGATTCACACTTCCTTCCCTCTCCCTCCTTCTTTCCTTCCCCCTTGGGAATACATGGCAGGGGGGGCGCGGCCAGTGCAGGAGCCCTAGGGCCGGCCGGCCACCTATGTGGTGCGCCAGGCTGCCTTCCCTCCCCCTCCCACCTATATATATGTGGGAGGGGGGCGTCTAGCACACCCCAGACAATTGCATAGCAGTGTGCGGCGCCCCCCTCCACCATTTACACCCCCGGTCATATTTTCGTAGTGCTTAGGCGAAGCGCTGCGGAGATCACTTCACCATCACCATCACCATGCTGTCGTACTGACGAAACTCATCTACTACCTCGACGTCTTGCTGGATCAAGAAGGCGAGGGACGTCACCGAGCTGAACATGTGCAGAACGCCGAGGTGCCGTGCGTTCGGTACTTGATCGGTTGAAGCACGAAGAAGTTCGACTACATCAACCGCGTTGTGAAACGCTTCCGCTTATGGTCTACGAGGGTACGTAGACACACTCTCCCCTCTCATTGCTATGCATCTCCTTGATAGATCTTGCCTGGGCGTAGGAAACTTTTTGTTTTCATGCAATGTTCCCAACAGTGGCATCAAGAGCCAGGTCTATGAGTAGATGATATGCACGAGTAGAACACAAAGAAGTTATGGGCGGTGATGTTCATACTACTTACCACCAATGTCTAATTTTGATTCGGCGGCATTGTGGGATGAAGCGGCCCGGACCAACCTTACATGTCCACGTACATGAGACTGGTTCCACCGACTGACATGCAACTAGTTTTGCATAAAGGTAGCTAGCGGGTGTCTGTTTTTCCTACTTTAGTTGAATCGAATTTGACTGCGGCCGGTCCTTGAAGAAAGTTAATACAGTAAACTTGATAATTCACCGTTGTGGTTTTTGCCGTAGGTAAGAACGGTTCTTGCTAGAAACCCGTAGCAGCCACGTAAAACTTGCAACAACAAAGTAGAGGACGTCTAACTTGTTTTTGCAGGGTATGTTGTGATGTGATATGGTCAAGACATGATGTGATATACGTTATTGTATAAGATGATCATGTTTTGTAAGATATCAGCAACCGGCAGGAGCCTTATGGTTGTCTCTTTATTGTATGAAATGCAAATGCCATGTAATTGCTTTACTTTGTTGCTATGCGTTAGCAATAGTTGTAGAAGCAATAGTTGGCGAGACGACCACGACGCAACGATGGAGATCAAGGTGTCGAGCCAGTGACGATGGAGATCATGACGATGCTTTGGAGATGGAGATCAAAAGCATGATATGATGATGGCCATATCATGTCACATATTTTGATTGCATGTGATGTTTATCTTTTATGCATTTTATTTTGCTTAGAATGACGGTAGCATTATAAGATGATCCCTTCACTAAATTTCAAGATATAAGTGTTCTCCCCGAGTATGCACCGTTGCGAAAGTTCATCGTTTCGAGACACCATGTGATGATCGGGTGTGATAGACTCTACGTTCACATACAACGGGTGTAAGACAGTTTTGCACATGCAAAATACTTGTGTTAAACTTCACGAGCCTAGCATGTACATGAAGGAAATATGCCCTAGAGGCAATAATAAAGTTATTATTTATTTCCTTATATCTTGATAAATGTTTATTATTCATGCTAGAATTGTATTAACCGGAAACATGATACATGTGTGAATACATAGACAAACAGAGTGTCACTAGTAAGCCTCTACTAGACAAGCTCGTTAATCAAAGATGGTTATGTTTCCTAACCATAGACATGAGTTGTCATTTGATTAACGGGATCACATCATTAGGAGAATGATGTGATTGACTTGACCCATTCGCTTAGCTTAGCACTTGATCGTTTAGTATGTTGCTATTGCTTTCTTCATGACTTATACATGTTCCTATGATTATGAGATTATGCAACTCCCGTTTACCGGAGGAACACTTTGTGTGCTACCAAATGTCACAACGTAACTGGGTGATTATAAAGGTGCTCTACAGGTGTCTCCGAAGGTACTTGTTGAGTTGGCGTATTTCGAGATTAGGATTTGTCACTCCAATTGTCGGAGAGGTATCTCTGGGCCCACTCGGTAATGCACATCACTATAAGCCTTGCAAGCATTGTAACTAATGAGTTAGTTGCGGGATGATGTATTACGGAACGAGTAAAGAGACTTGCCGGTAACGAGATTGAACTAGGTATTGAGATACCGACGATCGAATCTCGGGCAAGTAACATACCGATGACAAAGGGAACAACGTATGTTGTTATGCGGTTTGACCGATAAAGATCTTCGTAGAATATGTGGGAGCCAATATGAGCATCCAGGTTCCGCTATTGGTTATTGTCCGGAGACGTGTCTCGGTCATGTCTACATAGTTCTCGAACCCGTAGGGCCCGCACGCTTAAAGTTCGGTGACGATCGGTATTATGAGTTTTTTTGTTTTGATGAACCGAAGTTGTTCGGAGTCCCGGATGAGATCATGGACATGACGAGGAGTCTCGGAATGTCCGAGAGGTAAAGATCGATATATTGGAAGGCTATATTCGGACGTCGGAAAGGTTCCGAGTGATTCGGGTATTTTTCGGAGTACCGGGGAATTACGGGAATTCACCGGGGGAAGTTATGGGCCTTATTGGGCCATACGGGAAAGAGAGGAGCAGGCCGCAGGGGCTGCTGCGCCCCTCCCCTTGCTGGTCCGAATTGGACAAGGGATTGGGGGGGGGGGGGGGCGCAACACCCCTCTTTCCTTCTCCCTCTTCCCCTCTTCCTTCCCCTCTTGGTGGACTCCTACTAGGAGTAGGATTCCTAGTAGGAGTCCCCTACTTGGTGCGCCACCCATAGGGAGCCGGCCTCCTCCCCTCCCTCCTTTATATACGGGGGCAGGGGGCACCCCAGAGACACAACAATTGATCATTGATCTCTTAGCCATGTGCGGTGCCCCCCTCCACCATAATCCACCTCGATCATATCGTAGCGGTGCTTAGGCGAAGCCTTGCGTCGGTAGCATCATCATCACCATCACCACGCCGTCGTGCTGACGAAACTCTCCTGTGAAGCTTTGCTGGATCGGAGCTCGCGGGACGTCATTGAGTTGAACGTGTGCTGAACTCGGATGTGCCGTGCGTTCGGTACTTGGATCGGTCGGATCGTGAAGACGTACGACTACATCAACCGCGTTGTGCTAACGCTTCCGCTTTCGGTCTACGAGGGTACGTGGACACACTCTCCCCTCTCGTTGCTATGCATCACCATGATCCTGTGTGTGCGTAGGATTTTTTTTGCAATTGCTACGTTTCCCTACAGTGGCATCCGAGCCTGGTTTTATGCGTAGATATTATATGCACGAGTAGAACACAAGTGAGTTGTGGGTGATACAAGTCATACTGCTTACCAGCATGTCACACTTTGGTTCGGCGGTATTGTTGGATGAAGCGGCCCGGACCGACATTACGCGTACGCTTACGCGAGACTGGTTTTACCGCCATGCTTTGCACACAGGTGACTAACGTGTGTCAGTTTCTCCAACTTTAGTTGAACCGAGTGTGGCTACGCCCGGTCCTTGTGAAGGTTAAAACAGCACTAACTTGACGAACTATTGTTGTGGTTTTGATGCGTAGGTAAGAACGGTTCTTGCTCAGCCCGTAGCAGCCACGTAAAACTTGCAACAACAAAGTAGAGGACGTCTAACTTGTTTTTTCAGGGCATGTTGTGATGTGATATGGTCAAGACATGATGCTATATTTTATTGTATGAGATGATCATGTTTTTTAACTGAGTTATCGGCAACTGGCAGGAGCCATATGGTTGTCGCTTTATTGTATGCAATGCAATCACCCTATAATTGCTTTACTTTATCACTAAGCGGTAGCGATAGTCGTAGAAGCAATAGTTGGCGAGACGATAATGATGCTACGATGGAGATCAAGGTGTCGCGCCAGTGACGATGGTGATCATGACGGTGCTTCGGAGATGGAGATCACAAGCACAAGATGATGATGGCCATATCATATCACTTATATTGATTGCATGCGATGTTTATCCTTTATGCATCTTATTTTGCTTTGTTTGACGGTAGCATTATAAGATAATCTCTCACTAAATTTCAAAGTAAAAGTGTTCTCCCTGAGTATGCACCTTTACCAAAGTTCGTCGTGCCGAGACACCACGTGATGATCGGGTGTGATAAGCTCAACGTTCATCTACAACGGGTGCAAGCCAGTTTTGCACACGCAGAATACTCGGGTTAAACTTGACGAGCCTAGCATATGCAGATATGGCCTCGGAACACTGAGACCGAAAGGTCGAGCGTGAATCATATAGTAGATATGATCAACATAGTGATGTTCACCATTGAAAACTACTCCATTTCACATGATGATCGGTTATGGTTTAGTTGATTTGGATCACGTGATCACTTAGATGATTAGAGAGATATCTATCTAAGTGGGAGTTCTTGAGTAATATGATTAATTGAACTTAAATTTATCATGAACTTAGTACCTGATAGTATTTTGCTTGCCTATGTTGTTGTAGATAGATGGCCCGTGCTGTTGTTCCGTTGAATTTTAATGCGTTCCTTGAGAAAGCAAAGTTGAAAGATGATGGTAGCAATTACACGGACTGGGTCCATAACTTGAGGATTATCCTCATTGCTGCACAGAAGAATTACGTCCTGGAAGCACCGCTAGGTGCCAAACCTGCTGCAGGAGCTGAACCAGATGTTATGAACGTCTGGCAAAGCAAAGCTGATGACTACTCGATAGTTCAGTGTGCCATGCTTTATGGCTTAGAACCGGGATTTCAATGACATTTTGAACATCATGGAGCATATGAGATGTTCCAGGAGTTGAAGTTAATATTTCAAGCAAATGCCCGGATTGAGAGATATGAAGTCTCCAATAAGTTCTACAGCTGCAAGATGGAGGAGAATAGTTCTGTCAGTGAGCATATACTAAGAATGTCTGGGTATAACAATCACTTGATTCAACTGGGAGTTAATCTTCCGGATGATAGTGTTATTGACAGAATTCTTCAGTCACTGCCACCAAGCTACAAGAGCTTCGTGAGGAACTATAACATGCAAGGGATGGATAAGACGATTCCCGAGCTCTTCGCAATGCTAAAGGCTGCGGAGGTAGAAATCAAGAAGGAGCATCAAGTGTTGATGATCAACAAGACCACCAGTTTCAAGAAAAAGGGCAAAGGGAAGAAGAAGGGGAACTTCAAGAAGAACGGCAAACAAGTTGCTGTTCTGGAGAAGAAACCCAAGTCTGGACCTAAGCCTGAGACTGAGTGCTTCCACTGCAAGCAGACTGGTCACTGGAAGCGGAACTGCCCCAAGTATTTGGCGGATAAGAAGGATGGCAAGGTGAACAAAGGTATATGTGATATACATGTTATTGATGTGTACCTTACCAGAGCTCGCAGTAGCACCTGGGTATTTGATACTGGTTCTGTTGCTAATATTTGCAACTCGAAACAGGGACTACGGATTAAGCGAAGACTGGCTAAGGACGAGGTGACGATGCGCGTGGGAAATGGTTCCAAAGTCGATGTGATCGCCGTCGGCACGCTACCTCTACATCTACCTTCGGGATTAGTTTTAGACCTGAATAATTGTTATTTGGTGCCAGCGTTGAGCATGAACATTATATCTGGATCTTGTTTGATGCGAGACGGTTATTCATTTAAATCTGAGAATAATGGTTTTTCTATTTATATGAGTAATATCTTTTATGGTCATGCACCCTTGAAGAGTGGTCTATTTGTATTAAATCTCGATAGTAGTGATACACATATTCATAATGTTGAAGCCAAAAGATGCAGAGTTGATAATGATAGTGCAACTTATTTGTGGCACTGCCGTTTAGGTCATATTGGTGTAAAGCGCATGAAGAAACTCCATTCCGATGGACTTTTGGAATCACTTGATTATGAATCACTTGGTACTTGCGAACCATGCCTCATGGGCAAGATGACTAAAACGCCGTTCTCCGGAACTATGGAGCGAGCAACAGATTTGTTGGAAATCATACATACTGATGTATGTGGTCCAATGAATGTTGAAGCTCGCGGCGGGTATCGTTATTTTCTCACCTTCACAGATGATTTGAGCAGATATGGGTATATCTACTTAATGAAACATAAGTCTGAAACATTTGAAAAGTTCAAAGAATTTCAGAGTGAAGTGAAAAATCATCGTAACAAGAAAATAAAGTTTCTACGATCTGATCGTGGAGGAGAATATTTGAGTTACGAGTTTGGTGTACATTTGAAACAAAGCGGAATAGTTTCACAACTCACGCCACCCGGAACACCACAGCGTAATGGTGTGTCCGAACGTCGTAATCGTACTTTACTAGATATGGTGCGATCTATGATGTCTCTTACTGATTTACCGCTATCGTTTTGGGGTTATTCTTTAGAGACGGTTGCATTCACGTTAAATAGGGCACCATCTAAATCCGTTGAAACGACTCCTTATGAACTGTGGTTTGGCAAGAACCCAAAGTTGTCGTTTTTTAAAGTTTGGGGCTGCGATGCTTATGTGAAAAAGCTTCAACCTGATAAGCTCGAACCCAAGTCGGATAAATGTGTCTTCATAGGATACCCAAAAGAGACAGTTGGGTACACCTTCTATCACAGATCCGAAGGCAAGACTTTCGTTGCTAAAAATGGATCCTTTCTAGAGAAGGAGTTTCTCTCGAAAGAAGTGAGTGGGAGGAAAGTAGAACTTGATGAGGTAACTGTACCTGCTCCCTTATTGGAAAGTAGTTCATCACAGAAACCGGTTCCTGTGACTTCTACACCAATTAGTGAGGAAGCTAATGATGATGATCATGAAACTTCAGATCAAGTTACTACCGAACCTCGTAGGTCAACCAGAGTAAGATCCGCACCAGAGTGGTACGGTAATCCTGTTCTGGAGGTCATGTTACTAGACCATGACGAACCTACGAACTATGAGGAAGCGATGATGAGCCCTCCGCAAAATGGCTTAAGGCCATGAAATCTGAGATGGGATCCATGTATGAGAACAAAGTGTGGACTTTGGTTGACTTGCCCAATGATTGGCAAGCCATCGAGAATAAATAGATCTTCAAGAAGAAGACAGACGCTGATGGTAATGTTACTGTCTACAAAGCTCGACTTGTTGCGAAAGGTTTTCGACAAGTTCAAGGAGTTGACTACGATGAGACCTTCTCACCCGTAGCGATGCTTAAGTCCGTTCGAATCATGTTAGCTGTTGCCGCAGTTTATGATTATGAAATTTGGCAAATGGATGTAAAGACTGCATTCCTGAATGGATTTCTGGAAGAAGAGTTGTATATGATGCAACCTGAAGGTTTTATCGATCCAAAGGGTGCTATCAAAGTGTGCAAGCTCCAGCGATCCATTTATGGACTGGTGCAAGCCTCTCGGAGTTGGAATAAACGTTTTGATAGTGTGATCAAAGCATATGGTTTTATACAGACTTTTGGAGAAGCCTGTATTTACAAGTAAGTGAGTGGGAGCTCTGTAGCATTTCTAATCTTATATGTGGATGACATATTGTTGATTGGAAATGATATAGAATTTCTGGATAGCATAAAAGGATACTTGAATAAGAGTTTTTCAATGAAGGACCTCGGTGAAGCTGCTTACATATTGGGCATCAAGATCTATAGAGATAGATCAAGACGCTTAATTGGACTTTCACAAAGCACATACCTTGACAAAGTTTTGAAGAAGTTCAAAATGGATCAGGCAAAGAAAGGGTTCTTGCCTGTGTTACAAGGCATGAAGTTGAGTAAGACTCAATGCCCGACCACTGTAGAAGATAGAGAGAAAATGAAAGATGTTCCCTATGCTTCAGCCATAGGCTCTATCATGTATGCAATGCTGTGTACCAGACCTGATGTGTGCCTTGCTATTAGTTTAGCAGGGAGGTACCAAAGTAATCCAGGAGTGGATCACTGGACAGCGGTCAAGAACATCCTGAAATACCTGAAAAGGACCAAGGATATGTTTCTCGTTTATGGAGGTGACAAAGAGCTCATCGTAAATGGTTACGTTGATGCAAGCTTTGACACTGATCCGGACGATTCTAAATCGCAAACCGGATACGTGTTTATATTGAATGGTGGAGCTGTCAGTTGGAGCAGTTCTAAACAGAGCGTCGTGGCGGGATCTACATGTGAAGCGGAGTACATTGCTGCTTCGGAAGCAGCAAATGAAGGAGTCTGGATGAAAGAGTTCATATCCGATCTAGGTGTCATACCTAGTGCATCGGGTCCAATGAAAATCTTTTGTGACAATACTGGTGCAATTGCCTTGGCAAAGGAATCCAGATTTCACAAGAGAACCAAGCACATGAAGAGACGCTTCAACTCCATCCGGGATCAAGTCCAGGTGGGAGACATAGAGATTTGCAAGATACATACGGATCTGAATGTTGCAGACCCGTTGACTAAGCCTCTTCCACGAGCAAAACATGATCAGCACCAAGGCTCCATGGGTGTTAGAATCATTACTGTGTAATCTAGATTATTGACTCTAGTGCAAGTGGGAGACTGAAGGAAATATGCCCTAGAGGCAATAATAAAGTTATTATTTATTTCCTTATATCATGATAAATATTTATTATTCATGCTAGAATTGTATTAACCGGAAACATGATACATGTGTGAATACATAGACAAACAGAATGTCACTAGTAAGCCTCTACTAGACTAGCTCGTTAATCAAAGATGGTTATGTTGCCTAACCATAGACATGAGTTGTCCTTTGATTAATGGGATCACATCATTAGGAGAATGATGTGATTGACTTGACCCATTCCGTTAGCTTAGCACTTGATTGTTTAGTATGTTGCTATTGCTTTCTTCATGACTTATACATGTTCCTATGACTATGAGATTATGCAACTCCCGTTTACCGGAGGAACACTTTGTGTGCTACCAAACGTCACAACGTAACTGGGTGATTATAAAGGTGCTCTACAGGTGTCTCCGAAGGTACTTGTTGAGTTGGCGTATTTCGAGATTAGGATTTGTCACTCCGATTGTCGGAGAGGTATCTCTGGGCCCACTCGGTAATGCACATCACTATAAGCCTTGCAAGCATTGTAACTAATGAGTTAGTTGCGGGATGATGTATTACGGAACGAGTAAAGAGACTTGCCGGTAACGAGATTGAACTAGGTATTGAGATACCGACGATCGAATCTCGGGCAAGTAACATACCGATGACAAAGGGAACAACGTATGTTGTTATGCGGTTTGACCGATAAAGATCTTCGTAGAATATGTGGGAGCCAATATGAGCATCCAGGTTCCGCTATTGGTTATTGACCGAAGACGTGTCTCGGTCATGTCTACATAGTTCTCGAACCCGTAGGGTCCGCACGCTTAATATCCGAGAGGTAAAGATCGATATATTGGAAGGCTATATTCGGACGTCGGAAAGGTTCCGAGTGATTCGGGTATTTTTCGGAGTACCGGGGAATTACGGGAATTCACCGGGGGAAGTTATGGGCCTTATTGGGCCATACGGGAAAGAGAGGAGTAGGCCGCAGGGGCTGCTGCGCCCCTCCCCTTGCTGGTCCGAATTGGACAAGGGATTGGGGGGGGGGCGCAACACCCCTCTTCCCCTCTTCCTTCCCCTCTTGGTGGACTCCTACTAGGAGTAGGATTCCTAGTAGGAGTCCCCTACTTGGTGCGCCACCCATAGGGAGCCGGCCTCCTCCCCTCCCTCCTTTATATACGGGGGTAGGGGGGCACCCAAGAGACACAACAATTGATCATTGATCTCTTAGCCGTGTGTGGTGCCCCCCTCCACCGTAATCCACCTCAATCATATCGTAGCGGTGCTTAGGCGAAGCCCTGCGTCGGTAGCATCATCATCATCGTCACCACGCCGTCGTGCTGACGAAACTCTCCTGTGAAGCTTTGCTGGATCGGAGCTCGCGGGACGTCATCGAGTTGAATGTGTGCTGAACTCGGAGGTGCCGTGCGTTCGGTACTTGGATCGGTCGGATCGTGAAGACGTACGACTACATCAACCGCGTTGTGCTAACGCTTCCGCTTTCGGTCTACGAGGGTACGTGGACACACTCTCCCCTCTCGTTGCTATGCATCACCATGATCATGTGTGTGCGTAGGAATTTTTTGAAATTGCTACGTTTCCCTACAGTACAGACATGGTCTCGGAACACTGGAGACCGAAAGGTCGGACATGAGTCATATAGTAGATATGATCAACATAGAGATGTTCACCTTTGATGACTACCCCATCTCACGTGATGATCGGACATGGGTTAGTTGATTTGGATCATGTATCACTTAGATAACTTGAGGGATGTTTATTTAAGTGGGAGTTCATTAGTAATTTGATTAATTGAACTTAATTTATCATGAACTTACTCCTGATAGTATTTGCATATCTATGTTGTAGATCAATGGCCCGTGCTACCATTCCCTTGAATTTTAATGCGTTCCTAGAGAAAGCTAAGTTAAAAGATGATGGTAGCAACTACACGGACTGGGTCCGTAACTTGATGATTATCCTTATTGCTGCATAGAAGAATTATGCCCTTGATGCACCGCTAGGTGACAGACCTGCTGCAGGAGCTGATGCAGCTGTTATGAACGTCTGGTAAGCTCGATCTGATGACTACTCTATAGTTCAGTGTGCCATGCTTTACGGCTTAGAACCGGGACTTCAAAGACGTTTTGAACGTCATGGAGCATATGAGATGTTCCAGGAGTTGAAGTTAATATTTCAAGCAAATGCCCGGGTTGAGAGATATGAAGTCTCTAACAAGTTCTATAGCTGCAAGATGGAGGAGAACAGTTCTGTCAGTGAACACATACTCAAAATGTCTGGGTATTATAATCACTTAACTCAGCTGGGAGTTGATCTTCCAGTTGATTGTGTTATTGACAGAGTTCTTCAGTGACTGCCATCAAGCTACAAAGGCTTCGTGATGAACAATAATATGCAAGGGATGGATAAGACAATTTCCGAGCTCTTCGCAATGCTTAAGGCCGCAGAGGTAGAAATCAAGAAGGAGCATCAAGTGTGGATGGTTAACAAGACCACTAGTTTCAAGAAAAAGGTCAAAGGAAAGAAAGGGAATTTCAAGAAGAACGGCAAGCAAGTAGCCGCTCCCGCGAAGAAACCCAAAGCTGGACCTAAGCCTGAAACTGAGTGCTTCTACTGCAAAGGAAGTGGTCACTGGAAGCGAAACTGGCCCAAGTATTTGGCGGATAAGAAGGATGGCAAAGTGAACAAAGGTATATTTGATATACATGTTATTGATGTGTTCCTTACTAATGCTCGTAGCAACACCTGGGTATTTGATACTGGTTCGGTTTCTCATATTTGTAACTTGAAACAGGAGTTGTGGAATAAATGAAGATTGGCTAAGGACGAGGTGACGATGCACGTCGAAAATGGTTCCAAGGTCGATGTGATCTCTGTCAGCACGCTACCTCTACATCTACCTTCGGGATTAGTTTTAGACCTGAATAATTGTTATTTGGTGCCCGCGTTGAGCATGAACATTATATCTGGATCTTGTTTATTGTGAGACGGTTATTCATTTAAGTCAGAGAATAATGGTTGTTCTATTTATATGAATAATATCCTTTATGGTCATGCACCCTTGAGGAATGGTCTATTCTTGTTGAATCTCGATTGTAGTGATACACATATTCATAATATTGATGCCAAAAGATGCAAAGTTGATAATGATAGTGCAACATATTTGTGGCACTGCCGTTTAGGTCATATTGGTGTAAAGCGCATGAAGAAACTCCATGCAAATGGACTTTTGGAATCACTTGATTATGAATCATTTGATACTTGCGAACCATGCCTCATGGGCAAGATGACTAAAACTCCGTACTCCGGAACAATGGAGCGAACTAATGACTTATTGGAAATAATACATACCGATGTATGCGGTCCGATGAGTAATGAAGCACGCGGCAGGTATCGTTATTTTCTGACCTTCACAGATGATTTGAGTAGGTATGGGTATATCTACTTAATGAAACACAAGTCTAAAACATTTGAAAAGTCCAAAGAATTTCAGAATGAAGTGGAGAATCATTGTAACAAAAAAATAAAGTTTCTACGATCTGATCGCGGAGGCGAATATTTGAGTTACGAGTTTGGCCTTCATTTAAAACAATGTGGAATTGTTTCACAACTCAAGCCACCTGGAACACCACAGCGTAATGGTGTGTCCGAACGTCGTAACCGTACTTTATTAGATATGGTGCGTTCTATGATGTCTCTTACCGATTTACCACTATCGTTTTGGGGTTACGCATTAGAGACAGTTGCATTCACGTTAAATAGGGCACCGTCTAAATCCGTTGAGACGACACCGTATGAACTATGGTTTGGCAAGAAACCTAAGCTGTCGTTTCTTAAAATTTGGGGATGCGACGCTTATGTCAAAAGGCTTCGGCCTGATAAGCTCGAACCTAAATCGGAAAAGTGCGTCTTCATAGGATACCCAAAGGAAACTATTGGGTACATCTTCTACCACAAATCCAAAGGCAAGATCTTTGTTGCTAAGTTTGGATCCTTTCTAGAGAAAGATTTTCTATCGAAAGAAGTGAGTGGGAGGAAAGTAGAACTTGATGAAGTAATTGTACCTTCTCTCCAATTGGAAAGTAGCACATCTGAGAAAACCATTCCCGTGATGCCTACACAAACTAGAGAGGAAGCTAATGATGATGATCATGAAACTTTGGATTAAGTTACTACAGAACCTCGTAGGTCAACCAGAACACGATCCGCACCAGAGTGGTACGGGAATCCTATACTGAAATTCATGTTACTAGACCAAGGCGAACCTATGAACTATGAAGAAGCTATGATGAGCCCAGATTCCGACAAATGGCTTGAGGCCATGAAATCTGAGATAGGATCCATGTATGAGAACAAAGTGTGGACTTTGGTGGATTTGCCCGATGATCGGCAAGCCATAGAGAATAAATGGATCTTGGAGAAGAAGACTGACGTTGATGGTAATGTTACTATCTATAAAGCTCGACTTGTCGCAAAAGGTTCTCGACAAGTTCAAGGAGTTGACTACGATGAGACTTTCTCACCCGTAGCGATGCTTAAGTCCGTCTGAATCATGTTAGCAATTGCCGCATTATGATTATGAAATCTGGCAAATGGACATCAAAACTGCATTCCTTAATGGATATCTTAAAGAAGAGTTGTATATTCTGCAACCAGAAGGTTTTGTCGATCCTAAAGGAGCTAACAAAGTGTGCAAGCTCCAGCAATCCATCTATGGACTGGTGCAAGCATCTCGGAGTTGGAATATATGCTTTGATGAGGTGATCAAAGCATATGGTTTTATACAGACTTTCGGTGAAGCCTGTATTTACAAGAAAGTGAGTGGGAGCTCTGTAGCATTTCTGATATTATATGCGGATGACATATTGTTGATTGGAAATGATATAGAATTTCTGGATAGCATAAAAGGGTACTTGAATAAGAATTTTTCAATGAAAGACCTCGGTAAAGCTGCTTATATATTGGGCATCAAGATCTATAGGGATAGATCGAGAGGCTTAATAGGACTTTCACAAAGCACATACCTTGATAAAGTTTTGAAGAAGTTCAAAATGGATCAGTCAAAGAAAGGGTTCTTACCTGTGTTACAAGGTGTGAAGTTGAGTCAGACTCAAAGCCCGACCACTACAGAAGATAGAAAGAAAATGAAAGTCATTCCCTATGCCTCAGCCATAGGTTCTACCATGTATGCTATGTTGTGTACCAGACCTGATGTGTGCCTTGCCATAAGTCTGGCAGGGAGGTACCAAAGTAATCCTGGAATGGATCACTGGACAGCGGTCAAGAACATCCTGAAGTACCTGAAAAGGACCAAGGATATGTTTCTCGTTTATGGAGGTGACAAAGAGCTCGTCGTAAATGGTTACGTCGATGCTAGCTTTGACACTGATCCAGATGACTTTAAGTCACAAACCGGATACGTATCTATATTGAATGGTGGAGCTGTCAGTTGGTGCAGTTCCAAGCAGAGCGTCGTGGCGGGATCTACGTGTGAAGCGGTGTACATAGCTGCTTCAGAAGCAGCAAATGAAGGAGTCTGGATGAAGGAGTTCATATCCGATCTAGGTGTAATACCTAGTGCATCGGGTCCAGTGAAAATCTTTTGTGACAACACTGGAGCAATTGCCTTGGGGAAGGAATCTAGGTTTCACAAGAGAACCAAACACATCAAGAGACGCTTCAACTCCATTCGTGAACAAGTCAAGGATGGAGACATAGAAATTTGCAAGATACATACGGATCTGAATGTAGCAGACCCGTTGACTAAATCTCTTCCACGAGCAAAACATGATCAGCACCAAGACTCCATGGGTGTTAGATTCATTACAATGTAATCTAGATTATTGAGTCTAGTGCAAGTGGGAGACTGAAGGAAATATGCCCTCGAGGCAATAATAAAGTTGTTATTTTATATTTCCTTATTCATGATAAAGGTTTATTATTCATGCTAGAATTGTATTGATCGGAAACCTAAATACATGTGTGAATACATAAAAAAACACCGTGTCCCTAGTGAGCCTCTACTTGACTAGCTCGTTGATCAAATATGGTTAAGGTTTCCTAACAATGGACATGAGTTGTCATTTGATAACAGGATCACATCATTAGGAGAATGATGTGATGGACAAGACCCATCCGTTAGCTTAGCATAATGATCGTTCAGTTTTATTGCTATTGCTTTCTTCATATCAAATACATATTCCTTCGACTATGACATTATACAACTCCCGGATACCGGAGGAATGCCTTGTGTGCTATCAAACTTCACAACGTAACTGGGTGATTATAAAGATGCTCTACAGGTATCTCCGAAGGTGTTTGTTGAGTTGGCATAGATCGATATTAGGATTTGTCACTCCGAGTATCGGAGAGGTATCTCTGGGCCCTCTCGGTAATACACATCATAAGCTTGCAAGCAAACGACTAAGGAGTTAGTCACGAGGTGATGTATTACGGAACGAGTAAAGAGACTTGTCGGTAATGAGATTGAACTAGGTATGAAGATACCGACGATCGAATCTCGGGCAAGTAACATACCGATGGACAAAGGGAATTACGTATGTTGTCATAACGGTTCGACCGATAAAGATCTTCATAGAATATGTAGGAGCCAATATGGGCATCCAAGTTTCGCTATTGGTTATTGACCGGAGAGGTGTCTCGGTCATGTCTACATAGTTCTCGAACCCGTAGGGTCCGCACGCTTAACGTTCGATGATGATATAGTATTATATGAGTTATGTGATTTGGTGACCGAATGTTGTTCAGAGTCCCAGATGAGATCACGGACATGACGAGGAGTCTTGAAATGGTTGAGAGGTAAATATTTACATATAGGATGATGGTATTCGGACACCGGAAGTGTTTCGGGGTGTACCGGGTACTTATCGGGTCACCGGAAGGGGTTCCGGGCACCCCCGGCAAAAGTTATGGGCCAAAAGAGGAAACGCACCAGCCACAAGGGGCTGGTGCGCCCCCCATAGCAGGCCAGCCTAAGGAGGAGAAGGAAAAGTGGAAGGGAAAGGAAAGTGTGGATTAGGATTCGCACTTCCTTCCCTCTCCCCCCCTTCTTTCCTTCCCCCTTGGGAATACATGGCAGGGGGGAGGCGCGGCCAGGGCAGGAGCCCTAGGGCCGGCCGGCCACCTATGTGGTGCGCCAGGCTGCCTCCCCTCCCCCTCCCACCTATATATATGTGGGAGGGGGGCGTCTAGCACACCCCAGACAATTGCATAGCCGTGTGCGGCACCCCCCTCCATCGTTTACACCCCCGGTCATATTTTCGTAGTGCTTAGGCGAAGCCCTGCGGAGATCACTTCACCATCACCGTCACCACGCCGTCGTGCTGACGGAACTCATCTACTACCTCGATGTCTTGCTGGATCAAGAAGGCGAGGGACGTCACCGAGCTGAACGTGTGCAGAACGCGGAGGTGCCGTGCGTTCGGTACTTGATCGGTTGAAGCACGAAGAAGTTCGACTACATCAACCGCGTTGTGAAACGCTTCTGCTTACGGTCTACGAGGGTACGTAGACACACTCTCCCCTCTCATTGCTATGCATCTCCTTGATAGATCTTGCGTGGGCGTAGGAATTTTTTTGTTTTCATGCAACGTTCCCAACAAATGAATCAAAGGAGGCACCAATTTGAATGAATTTCTCTCTGCAGCTTCAGTTCGACAGAGTGCAGAACAGAGTGCAAGCAGAGTTCTTCAGTGGTTTTTTTAAGAATCATTTCTGCAGTTGTTGGGGCGTGGTGTGGAGATGAGTGTGAGAAAGGCCCGGAGAGAAACTAAGCCTACAACTAGACTTGATGTGATTCCTGAGAAAAAACAAGATATTGGGCCTAAATTAAAATACAAGCCCACATACTTTGGGCCCAAAGTAAAAACAAGCCCACATACTAAAGATCTTCTATTCTAAAAAAAAACTAAACAGCTTCTGCACCCGTTTTGCTACGACAAAAAAATATTACACAATATTTTTTTATTCTTTGTGGCTGCAAGAACTAGGTGGCTCCATATGTTGATTCTTTGTGGCTTGTGTAAATATAGTGTATTGTTTGCAAAAAAGTTTCAAATATAGAGTATTGTTTGCAAAATAAAATCACTAAAAATAAAAAATTTGTCGCTTGTGTAAAAAAGAGAAATTTAATTGCTACAAAATGACTTTTCACGAGTCATTTTTTGTCTGTTTTACACAGTCCATAAAAAATATCTTTTTTTGATGTTTTGAAATGCATTTAATTTTTTTATAATGGGTGTATCTAGACCTACAAGCCAAAACACCGTGTCCAAATAGTAGCACAATATTGCACGAACAAAGTTGGTAGCTTTCTCAAAAAACAATCAACAAGTCAAAAAAAAGTTCAAATATAGTAGCGAGAACTTAATAATAGAAAGACACATAACAAATATAGATAGTTCAGGCCAACCAAGCCCACAACATGAATATATAGTACGCTTACAACTTAAGATAACAGAAGACAAATATAGATGATAGATTTTGCTCATAAAAAGATAGATAGATAGATAGATAGATAGATAGATAGATAGATAGATAGATAGATAGATAGATAGATGGGTAGATCTAAACCCTAGGCGCCACCTTCTCCACCTTGCTCCTCCTCACTCCTCCTCTAGGCACCCTTCACTGCTCCTTCGGGGTGTTGTCGATGGGGTACGGCAGAGTGTGCATGCGCTCCGCGGTGGGGAAGATGTTGGTGTAGTCCGTAACGATGTTGTGGGTGGTGAAAGCGATGAACTCGCAGCCACACCAGAACACGCGGCCGAGGAGGTAGAATGCTTTGAAGGGGTTGGTGAAGTTGGGAAGGATAGCAACCACAACCCCGTTGTGGATGACCTCCTCGACTTGGTACATCCTTGGAGATCTCCGGGGGAGGTGGCGGTAGCCGGCCGCAAGGACGAACTCGGTGAAGTCCCTTGCGCCCCTCCACCTTGACATCACCCACATACGAAGGGTGCTCTCAACGTACACCCTGGAAGGGTAGAGCCTCTCCGGCATGGTGGGGGGCATGCGGTAGGTTGGCCCGGTGTACTGCATGGCTGCGGCGGGCTTGTTCTTGGCTTGTTGGTCTTCGGGGATGTTTGTGGTGAAGAAGAAGAAGAAGAAGGGCAGATGGGAGAGGATGGGAGATGGATGAGGGGTGTTAGAGGAAGAGGAAGATGATAGGTGGCTTAAATAGCCATAGTGCGATGTGTTATTTCACCGTGGCAGTAATGGGGTCAAATGTGAACAAGTTTTCCCACCCACCGTGGCATCGGGAGTGTACACGCGTCGGAAACCGTAGTCTGAATCAATAGTTATAATGTGACGTTTCAGTGCTGCACTCTGTGCCGTCGGTCGGGTCATGGGGGGACAGGTCTGTGACGCGTGCTCGTTCGTGTCTGTGCACGCATGCAACGTAGGCTGAAGCGGGGTATCCGGCTGCGCGTGCGCATGCATGCAAAGTAGGCTCACGGCTCGGGGCAGTGAACAGCGGTGGACAGCGCTCTGTCCAATGGTCCAACGGGTGGGCTTCTTTACCATAGCCCAACGGCGCACATGCATGGCAGGCTACCCTCGAGCATAGAACAAACCAAGTGCAAAAAAATGAAACCAGGCGTTTTCAAATCCAGCCAATGACAGCACAAAACGAGCGTCACGCGGATCGCTGATGTAGCACTGCATGCTGATCCGCATCATTCAACGTGCAGTGATCCAACGGTCAGGAATGGTTGGGGGAGTGATCCAGCATTCTCGAATACGGCCAATCAGAGCGCCTCGCGGATCATTGACATTGCCCTAGCGCCTGATCCACACCATCCACTCGCAGATATCCAGCAGCCCGGAAGGGTGCGGGGTTTTAGCTAGGGTTTGAGGGCTTTTGAAGGGGTTATGAGTGGTTTTGAGATATTTCAAGGGCTAGGGTTGACCATAACTAATTCAAAAAATATCAGAACAATATGAAACTTGCACCCATCATCGTTTTATGTTACTAGGTTGCTGGAAAAAATATGAAACTTGGTCTACAAGTATTTTCATGAAAAACCCTTCACAAAACCTAGCTATCACGAACAAGGTTGCATGGGATTCAGGTTAGGGTTTAGGGTTAAGCATGTCATAGTTTATCCAAACGATCCCATATTGGGCATGGACCCTATATTTGCACACTGGAAGTCATGTTTTCATGAAGATCATTTGGAGCATATTTTTCATGACCAATGTTTCACTCAACAAAAAGTCCTTGGATTGATCACCTAACATGCATAATATTTGAGAAAGCATTGTAACATCAATACCCATACTAAACACCTTCAAATTTGAATTTTGGCTCAAATTTGAAATTCGACCAGAATTTGAATAGTGTTACACAAATACTCATCAAAGTAAAAATAGCATTACCCAAATTCAGGCAAGTTTTTTTACACAAATCCAGGCAAGTTTTTTTATTCAGACACGAACAATATTTCACTTCTACTTCTTCTTACCACTCAATTTATCTTCTTCTTCTTGCCACTTGTTGATCCTACGACGGGTACGATACCCAGTTCACTCAAGCTCTTGGTTTTCTTCACTGGACCATCTAGGACAGCTTTAGTTGGAACCACAATATCTAAATGAGGCTTAGTTTGCACAATATCAACTACAACAGCTTTAATTTGTAACACAACTTCCAATATAGGCTCAGTTTGCACATCGACTGCAGCAGCTTCACTTCCAGTTTGCACCACATTCTGCTCATTTTTCTCATTTTGCACCACATTCAAATCTTGCTCATTTTGCACCTCATCAGAATGTTGCTAGTTTTGCATCCCAACATCATTCAAGTTTGGCTCATTTTGCACCACAACAGCATCCAAGTCTAGCCCAATTTGCACCCCAACATCATCCAACTCTGGTTCATCTTGCACCACAACATCCAAGTCCGGTTCAGTGTGCACTCTTTCACCAAAACCTCTCTTTTTTCTATAGCCATTGATTCTTGCCTTTTTGATTGACTAACAATCTTCAACAAGGGGCTGACCTCCACGCTTCCTCCTGGCACACAAAGCATGTAATTTGGTTAGTAATTAAAAACAACATCCAAATAAGAAAAAACCACAAACACAAACATACTTTGGCCTTTCAGGAGTGTAACGACATTTTGGAGATCTTTTTCGGTGCCCAAGTTCATGGCACAACTTGCATCTATTTGTGTTACCTTTTTGTGACCTTTTTGGCTTTGCACCCTCTTTCTTTCGCTTCTTACTACTCCCACCTTTCTCAAACCATGCCTTGAATCTGCTCTCTTTAGGCCTGCCAGCCTTTCTTTTCGTCATGGGAGGAAACATGGAAAATTCAATTTCCACTTCAGGCCACTGAGACTGATCTGTAAGTGCTAGAATTGGTGTTGCATATGCAGTCCTGAATCTTGCCACCAAGTAATATTCATGAAAATATGGGTGCATGTTTAACTTTGGTTGGGAGGCCAAGAATAGTATGGCATGGTCACATGGTTTCCCAGTGTGTTGCCACTCTAGGCAAGTGCAGTCATCCAATTCAGAGTTAACAACATGCCTCCTTCTAGTCTTAGTATCTCTAACTTCAGCAGCCCACAATGAAGATTTTTCAACAGACAAATGTGTAAGATTTTTGCTCCCGTTGACCACCTGTTGTACCACTGCAGGAAGCTTATCCCCTTGCAGACAATCACCAATCATTCTTTTCAATTCCCACATGCATGATCATGATCCTGATTTGGTCAACCATGTCATGCATAGGCAAGTTCTTTAACTGATTTATCTTGTTGTTAAAACTTTCTGTCAAGTTGTTATTGATATGATCACACTTGATGGCAGTGTTAAATCCTAACCTGTACCACCATAGAGAATGCTAGGTGTTCAACCATGGACCAAACTCGCTGCATGCTGCTTTTATCTTATCAAGATGATATGAATGTGTTTGTTTGGTGTAAGATCTTGTTGCTGGCCACATTCTCCCAAATGCTTCTCCTCTGAATTTTTTGATCAAATTCATCCACATATGGCCGAAGCACTCCCTCTGCTCACAATGAGGAAAAACATTCTTCACTGCATTTTCTAGCCCTTTACATGCATCTGTATATACTGCCAAAGGTGACACTGGCCCTATGCATCTTTTCAACTGCATCATGAACCATATCCATGAAACCTCTGTCTCTGACTGAAACAAACAAATAGCAACAGGGAACATCCAGTTGTGTCCATCTAAAGCATTACATGCTGCCAATTGACCATTACATTTTCCAATCAAAAAAGATGAGTCTATGCTCAAATGTGGACGACACCCTGCTTTGAAGCCATCGATGCAAGGCTTTAAAGCCATAAAGAACTTGGAGAAAAGAACTCTACCATCCTCTGTTACCTCAGTATCTATCTCCACAACACTGGTGACCTCTTCTCCACCTCTGCTTTGAAGTTATAAAGCATCCTAAAAGTATTTGCCCAATCACCATATAATTCTTTCATTGCCCTCTATTTTTCTTTCCACACTGTGCTATACTTCACCTTAATGGGGTACTGCTTTTCCATGTCTACTTTAAGTTTCTTCGCAGTAGCGTTTGGTTTCTTGGCTAAAATTGGAGTGATCTTTTCTGTAATCCAAAGCTATGATGTCATGGTTGATACTCTCTGTGAACTTGTAATACAAGTATGTGGATGTGGGATTTGATTAACCCTGATGATACTTCCATCAGGTTGAATTCTAGCAGATATGTACCACTTGCAAGGCTTGACGCGTGCATCAAAACATCTGCATCTCGCATAAAATTTCTTTCTATCAGTCCACATAGTCTTGGCATCAAACTCATGTTTGAATGCATAAGTCTTGAAACACATCCTAAACTCCTTCATGCTTGGGAACAACTTCCCTACTTCAATAACATGAATTTCATTGTCATACACATTTAGAAGCTCATCATCATGTGCATCATCTGCAGCATCTTTCATCAGCTGTCCATCCAGATCTTCACAAGCATCTATGTTAGCATCATTAGGCAAACTCGATTCACCCCTCTCTTCCTTATCTTGATCATCTACTGGAATGACAAATTTTTTGGCCATCTCAATGTCAGCCATTGGTGCAATGACCAAATCAGTAGTGTCTTCTAATTATACTGAATTCCAATCAACACAAACAACCCTTGCAGCACCATGACAGCTCTCTAGAGCATCTTGATCAGCCTCCTCTATTACTGTCACTTTACCCGTACACATGGGCATTATCTGTCTCTGTGAAGCCCAATCATCATCTACCATCTACGAAGCCAACTTTGAGGGCACATATTCAACCTTAGAATCTGATTTCAGATCAACGAGCTCTGCATGAAAGGTAGTCTGTTTGCTTGCCCAGTCGTCTTGCCGATCGATTTCATCAACCATCTCTTCACCATTCTCAATTCTCACATACTCACCCTTCCAATTATCAAACTGTAACAATGCTACCTCTTGCTCTGGACCCCAAAAAATGCTCTCCCCAATTTTCTCCACAACATTCCTCACGGGCCTCTCTTCCATGCTCTGTATTTTCTGTGGATCAATCTCTGCAAATTCAACCTCCCATTTCACAATTGTATCTCTCTCTATGTCTCACACGCTACCATCAACTAGCTTCGCTTTAGATGGAAAGAATTCAACAGTGAATTCGAAGGTCCAAGCACCATCGCCCCTGTTTATCAATGGCGGGCACTGTGAGGCAGCGGAAGCAGACGAGGCACACATCACATAGGTTAGAAAGGGTGTTCATTACCTGGTCGACGTTGTCTCTCGTGGCTCCATCTCATTCAGCCCAACGCCGACGCCGCCGCCGCTCCCCCACCCCACCCACCTCCACAATCTGGATCCCATGGAAAACAGAGGCTCACCTGGTCAGATCTAACTCAAGACGGAGGGGAACAGGTCTAGGGTGCCGAATACACTCACCACATACGCCGCCACAGCCGTGAACAAAAGCTCCGTCATGAAAAAGAAAGCTCCGCCACGAAAACAAAAGCTCCTCCGTCGCGGCCGCCGCCGAGAATGAAGAAGGGAGCAGCAACCAGAAGCAGGGGAGCAGCACGGGTTCAGTCAGGAAGGGAATCATTAACCTCGATGCACTGCCAAGTGGGACCCACCAACAGATGTACTGCCAAGTGGGACCCACCAACAGAAGCACTGATCAGTTTGACCCCATGTTTTTAACTTAACTGCACTCCCCGTTGACGACCGTTCCCGTGTTTTAACCACCTGGTTGTATAGGGGCTATTATTGCCATGTAAGACGTTGCACGTGAGCTATTTCTGTCAAGTACATTGCATCTTTTCCAATTCGCATAAAAAACGTTGCACATGAGCTATTTACCCGACGCGAGGAATTAAAAACCCTAGTCATGTTCTCCAAAGAGTGTGTTCTTGCGTATAAGTGTCTGAGTACAAAGGTTTCAAACCTGTAACTAGATGCTGCGGGGATGCTTATATAAAGTTGGGAAACACTTGGTATCCGTAGTCTGATACAGAGCATCCGCCAGACCACTCCTGGGCCATCGATATTTGCTTGATCCCACGGACCAGAAATCAAAGCTTAACCCCACGCTTAATTAGTTGCTAATCACCCGGTTTTAATGCATGCACTAACCACCCCCTCTAATCACGCACATGTTTCATCTCTCTCCAATCCCCCTTTCTTCTCTCGTGCATGGCTAACCAACGACGCAGCCCACACCTCCGAGCTTGCCTTCCACTGCGCCGCCCCTGTTCCTACATCGCCGCCCGAAATCGATTCCCGTTCACCCCGCCCCGAGCTCGCCATCGGCCGCAACTGGCAGATCTGATCCCCTACACTGTTCCACTCCGTGATGCTACCCCGGACGACCTGGTCGGTGTGCTACCGGATTTAGGTGTTCATGGGTGCCATCCCCACCATGTTCCTTGCCTCGCCAGCTACCCAGGAGCATCACCCGTCTGTCGGATAATCGAAGGTAAGGCATTGTGTCAACCCCCCCCCCCCCCCCCCAACACACACACACATCATCATGTCCATAGGTCCTGATTATTCTCCGTTCGATAATTCTTAATGTCAGTGATGCAATTAGGTTTCCAATACAATGCGTGCCCACTATTCATTTGTAGATATGCTCATTATCTGTCAAGGATTGGCTGTTCTGAGGTGTCTGACTTGCATTGCGTGAATTGCCCGCCATCAATCACTTGTCCCCAATCCTCACACACACAGATTATTCTCAATTCGAAGTTTCTAGTAACCATGCTTTGTAAGCATTAGATATGTGCTTCGGCATTCCAGTTTGTTTGCACTGATGGACGAAATTGGTTTATATAGATCACAAAATGATCGATGCACAGACATGTTTTTTAGATGATGCAGACAAATGATGGCAACATACATTGACTTAAAAAATTATGTGCTTCCACTGATATGAATTATGTCCAGATAACAATAAATTGATGCTTCTTAATATTCATGCTTCCTAACATTATTTGATGTTTCCTTTGGTCCAGATTGTTTTCAACCGCGTCGTCCAGACCTCTCCGATTGCGCCGCACATCGCCTGCTTCCTCGTTACATCATCCTCAAGCACACAACCACCCCACCGCCTAGATCTAGTACATGCTCGTCCGAACTCCATCTTTCTCTCCATTGGTGCGACCCCGGGGTTCTAGTCCACCGATGCGGCCCCCGGACTGCCCTAGGGGCACATCGCAGGTGCGCCATCCCGACATTAGGGGGTCGAGCCCCTCATCTCTTTGGTGGTTGGTGCTTCATCATGTTCCTGTCGGGTGAATCGGCTGCAACAGTAGAGCCGGCCGGCCCTGCGGTGTCCCCCCGACATTTTCCCCTTTTTGAAGGGCCAAATCTCAGGATCCGAGTATTGCACTTCGTCGATAGCCCTCAATTTTATGATTTGTAATTTCCAAATTGCAATTTTGTGTGTACTGTCTGCCAAGTACTTTATGTTCATTGTCTGCTAAATTGTTCTGTTCATGTATTAGGTTATTTGTCATCGAACAATTTTGTTGTTGGATTATTTAGATAATTCGATCATCCATAGCTACGTAAGCAGACAATCGTACTCAATCCCTAATTTCAATTTTTCAGGGCTTCCAATGTATATGAGAATTGTTGAGTAAACAAATTCCGTTGCTTCTTGTATATGGAGTAACACAAAAGCGCCTCCATAGTTGGCGGCGATGTTTTTTGTTTCATTTCCAAACCTTCATGCTTCCACCTATCACTAATAATGACCCAACTTCATTTTTTTCGTGCTTCCTACCTTGGTGCTTCTATATTGTAGCATTTTGTTTTGATCGTCCAGAAAAATGCTTACAATGTAGAAGCACCAAGGTAAGAAGCACAAAAAAGCAGTTGGTTCATTATTGAAAATGCTTGTATTTATCTACTGAAAATTCTTTCTATTTGAATGTCAGCGACATAGAAGATGCAGCTGCATGTAGCTAGCAAGCTTTGTTTGATTATTCATTATTAAATTTCTATGCTTCATATCACGACGAGTTCTCTTGAGTTCCCATGTTTTCATACTTCCTCTTATTTCCCAAACAGTGTGTTACTTCCATAAATATGCATCCACAGAGCAATATTTGTTTTCATTTTATCTTCAAAATTCCATGCTTCCAAATAACTATGTACCCAATGCACTTTTTCGTGCTTCTCACCAGGGTGCTTCTACACTGTAATCATTTTGTTTCATATCACAATAAAAAATGCTTCCATTCATCAACCAATAATCGGCTCAATTTGTATGTTGGCGACACAAGGGATGCATCCTCTTGTTGGTACCAAACTTTGTTTATTATCTATTATCAATGATCTCTGCTTCATACAAAGATCTATTATATTGAGTTTCCACAATTAATGCTCCCTACAATTTGTTGTACTGTGTTAAACAAATAAGATTTTGTGTTTCTAATATCTTGTTTCATACAACTATTTTCAGCAGACATTGTACTGTATATGTATTCCCGGTGGAGGCTATGTTTGGTGGTATGCAGCAGCTGAAGCACAGTTCACGGCGGCACCTACTGAACATCATCGGAGCTACAATAGGGGAGATGGTGAGGGCAGCCAAAAAGAAGTTGCGAGAGATGTTGCCTGCTTCAGGCTCACTCTGAATTGTGATTGTAATTTTCATTTCCTTGGAAACATATATCAAATATAAAAGTAGGATTTTTATGTTTGTCTGATGCAACTTTATGTTCTATTGGATTCCAGTGGGTGGAAACAAAATTTTGCATGATTGTAAAAAAAGAGTAGCTTAACATTGGATGCGATTTTTTGCTAGAGAGGAATAAATCTCTTTTTTGGTAGAAACAAATTTTCTTTTCGACTGAAACACATTCGAAGCAAATATTCTTCTCAAGAGAAACACAATTGTAATATGATGGAAGCACAGTATGTTGTATGTGTTATAGAATAGAAACAATCAAGTTCAGTAGTATTTTCAAGATTTATCACCTAGAATCGAAGCATCATTTACATGATTTATAATATATGAATTTGGGGTATCTGTTTCGTGAAAGAAATGTATTTTGTTATCACAAGTAATGCTTCCATCCATCTAAAAAAAAATATGTAATGCTTTCCATCACATGGGTGCATGAAAATCTGGTAACCTGGCGTAATTTAGGGAAGCATGCAACAAGGAAGCAACGTCCTAGGAGGAAGAAATGAACGGAAAGAGTAATCCGGGCGTGGGTTGCGGGAGCAGTTACAAAGCACTTAATTAGCGGCAACAACTAATTTTGCGTGGGCCTAAGCTACTAGATCGGACGTACGTCGGGCTTCTAATCCAACAGCCAATGACTAGTCTGATATGATCAAATTATCAGTAGTCTGATGGCTAGTGTTGCAAGTTTGCTTCCCTCCTTGCATGCTACGTTGCAAAGTGAGTTAAGGTAGGTAATAACACATGCCCACTTTTAACAGTAACGGACGTCTTGATGTAGAGAAGTAAAGCTCTTATGACTACAGTAACGTGCTAATCAATGCTCCTGGCAATTGGGCTACTTCTGTCCGAGTGAAGATCATCCAAGTGGAATCATGCTCCGATCATTCGAGTGAATCTTCATTAAGGTGCCTTGCCGGAGTGAGTAAACCCCCATGATGCTGTTGGTATTCCGATACCTAGAGTATGTGGGCATGGGCCCCCATGGTCTTTTGCTAGGGTTAGACCACTATGGGCCTACCCCGTAGGAGATGACCACATCAACATCCATGGGCGACCGACAAGTTCCGGACTCTGACAAGGAGGAGTAGGGCACGGGAGACGGCGAGGCCTCAAGTCCCATGCTCTCAAGTAACATGCAAACAAGAAAGCATGAACAAAAACCTGCGTACTAAAATATAGGAATTCAATCTGAGCTTTCCATATTTTGGAATGCACAGCTCTAAGATAATATGCGTGTGCGTGTTCACGAATTTTTTTTCAGGTGCTGGTAGCACAAATAAGTAATTCGATTTCCAATCTGAGCTTTCCATATTTTGGAATGCACAGCTCTAAGTTCGCACAAGGGGCTTTAAGATTTCAGGGCCGGCCCTGTGTATTCGGTTACTTAAATGGAGCCACGTGCCAACATTAATCTGAAATTTTTCTTTCAGTTTGGTACTACACTATTAGGAAAGTCAGGGTACTATTCTCAAGCATCTAAATTATACTTGAAGGTGCCAATTTCTGAAATGGGGCCAGCCTTGGGGGTTGGTGGATGACTTGAGCTGCCATCATGGAAGTCAAGAGAAGTCTTCCAAATCAGAACGCACAGGGCTCCTTCCAATCTCCCCATGCATTGACTGACTTTCAGATGCAGTTGTTCCCATTATATTCATTCATCAGAGAGGGGCCACTATCAGGTTGGATTCTTATATACCTCCTCCCTCTAAAGCTTTCGAAGCATGTTCTGACAAGTTTTTTTTAATGTATGGGCCATATTATCTATTTATAAACCAGGTGAAAATACAAACATACACACACCAACACCTCAAGATCATATATATTATCATTCACATAGAATAGAAAGCTTCCTACGCCGGCCAATGCGAGATCCTACCAAATCCCGCTGCGTAGAAATTGTCCATCTCATACTTATGAGCCACCACGGATTGGCGGGCAGCTATGCTGAACCGGTCCAGCTGGCACAAATGATGAACAAAAACAAGTTAGATAGAAAGACAACAAAATTTTCTTGTGTGTTTATGCAAATACAACAACATCAGTGCTAGCTTACAGTCGTCGCAGGTGGATGGTCCACTCTGCCCGAGGATGCCGCCAACAAAAACCAGTAAAACCAGGAGGACCAGCATCAGCCGAACCGAGGTAGCCGAGTACTTGTTTGCCATGTGGTTCTTCACACGAGATGGATGTTTGCTTTCTTGCTGAATTTGGAGTGGCAAGCTAACAATTTGTGAAGTGGGTGCTCAACTCAAGCAGCGCTTATATAGAGTACGTACGTAGCATCCATGAAATTCTGAAAATGGCTAGCTAGGTGGAAATGAGGGGTTGGTGGAAGAAAGTATGCAGACTCTGCCGGGCAAGGAAGGAGTATGAACGCACGTGCTATACATGCATTGACCGACTGCTTGCACAAGTCTATCAATTCTTTGTAAATGCCGTCCACTGTGGAAAGTCTAGTCATTTTTGTTGGCATTCATCTGAGAAAAAGGCCCAAGTGGTCAAAACCAGATGTTGCCTCCAGCCATGTTTAGGGAAATGTTTACCGGCCGGAATGGTCATCTTCCCCGGTTTCCCTAAACAATCGTGTTTACGGGATTTGTTGGAGCATTTTCTATCTGCTCATATTCCCTTAACTAGATATTCTTTAGGGAAACGGGATATGTTGGAGATGCTCTTATATGGACTACGCACGTTGCTTCTGTGAAATTCTGGAAGAGGCTAGCTAGATGCAAATGGGAGGTTGGTGGAAGGAGGTATGCATGCATATATGCATAAGCGCGACTGTGCCGGACAAGGAAGAAGTATGAACGCACGTACTATACATGCAATGACTGACTCCTTGCACACGTCTTTATCAGTTCTTTGTAAATGCCCTTCATCGTGGAAGGTCTAGTCATTTTTGTTGGCATTCATCTGAGAAGAAGGGCCAAATAGCCAAGTGTGCTGACCAATTTAGTTTGTTTGTTTGTGCTCTTGTATGCTTTTACCCTAGCGCGCCGCCTCCGGCCCTCTTCCTCCCCCGCGCCACCGCAAGAAGACGCGCGGCCGACGGTGGGTGGTGGGGCCTCTCATCGCGGCTCCCCTGGGTCTGTGGGCGGCAGGTCTCGGCGGGATCCGGCGTGTAGCCATGCGGTGGCCACTAGTAGAAAAAGGGGCTTTGGTTGAGGCCTGGCCAGCCCATTAGTCCCGGTTCTGCCACGAACCGGGACCAATGGAGGCATTTGTCCCGGTTCGTGAGCCCAGGGGGCCGGCCGGGGCCTCGTGGGCATTGGTCCCGGTTCGTCTGGGCACATTTGTCCCGGTTCTTGGCACGAACCGGGACCAATGGTCCTCGCTCCTGGCCCACAACCATTGGTCCCGGTTCGTGGCCCGAACCGGGACAGAAGGATGGCCTTTAGTCCTGGTTCCAGCCATGAACCGGGACAAATGAGTTGCCTATATATATACCCCCTCGCCGGCGAGCAGAGCACTCCACAGTGCTCTGTTTTTTACTGGCCGGCGAGGGGAGGGCATTTGGGTGCTCTAGCTCACCTCTTATGCACGTGAGGTGTTCGATGAAATGCCCAAGCCACACTAGTGAAGCTTTCTCCTCTCGAAGCTCGACCTCCGAGCTCCATTTGTTCCGAGATTTGTCTAGGTTTAGCGGTCCGTCACGCCCCGTCCTCGTCTTCACCGCCGTCAATCGCTCGTGCCGATCTCGTCGCCGGCACCACCGTGGTGAGCTTCTTGTTCTTATCTTCTTTCTGAAAGAAAAAAAATCTTACTTTAGATAGATACTTGTCTAATTTTCTTACTTTTGACACACATAATTATATATAATGCACGCAATTGAACCGGCAATGGATGTACGGTGACAGACACACCTCCGAGTACATTAAGGGCGTGCATAATTTTCTCGAAGTGGCTGAGGCAAACAAGCAGAATGGTTTTATGTGTTGTCCATGCCCTAATTGTGGGAATACGAGGTCTTACTCTGACCAGAAAATCCTTCACACCCACCTGCTTTATAAGGGTTTCATGCCACACTATAATGTTTGGACGAAGCACGGAGAAATAGGGGTTATGATGGAAAACAGCGAAGAAGAAGAGGACGATGACAACTATGTGCCCCCTGAATACGGTGATGCTGCAACGGGGGAAGCTGAAGATCAAGAGGAAGCTGAAGATCAAGAGGAACCAGATGATGTGCCCGATGATGATCTCCGCCGGGTCATTGTTGATGCAAGGGAAAAGTGCGAAAGTGAAAAGAAGAAGCTGAAGTTCGATCGCATGTTAGAGGATCACAAAAAGGGTTGTACCCCAATTGCGAAGATGGCAACACAAAGCTCGATACCGTACTGGAATTGCTGCAGTGGAAGGCAGAGAATGCTGTGCCTGACAAAGGATTTGAGAAGCTACTGAAAATATTGAAGAAGAAGCTTCCAAAGGATAACGAATTGCCCGACAGTACGTACGCAGCAAAGAATGTCGTATGCCCTCTAGGATTGGAGGTGGAGAAGATACATGCATGCCCTAATGACTGCATCCTCTACCGCGGTGCGTACAAGGATTTGAACGCATGCCCGGTATGCGGTGCATTGCGGTATAAGATCAGACGAGATGATCCTGGTGATGTTGACGGCGAGCCCCGCAGGAAGAGGGTTCCTGCGAAGGTGATGTGGTATGCATCCTAATAAACGATGAAGATTATCCATGGTTACGGCGCAATAAGCAAAGCACACAAGCGAAAAAAAAGTGAAGACTTTCTCTCCACAACTATTATGATGATACCATGCCAACTTTCAACCTTTTCGTAGTTCATTTGAAATGCCTGTTGTAACAGACGAGTTTCCGTATGAAATCCTGATACTTCGAAAGAGATTGTCCGTTTTGTACACGAAGTGCATCCAGTTTTTTCCGTAATCCTCTCAACTTTCTTGCACATGCTATGTGGATGAAATGACGATACCATGCCAACTTTCAACCTTTTCAGAGTTCATTTCAAATGCTTTTCAATTTTAGGGTCTTATAGCTCAAAATAATCAGTAAATGCATGAAAAATAACAAATAAAGTCAGAAAGGGATGAATATGCGGAAGATGGTAGACAAAACCCACTACACCGATGGCTTCGAATTAACTTATCAGGAGAAAAATCATCTGATCGCATTTTGTACTGATCTTGAGAATTACAATATCTACAATCAAACTCCTCAACATTATGGTCAATACGTGCCACTAGTGCACGTGTTGAACCACGGTAACTACCATGGAGATACCCTGGTAAGATTTTTTACTATTACGACATCCGTGCATCTTTTGCATACTTCTAAAACTAGTACATCATTGCTAACTATGAAGTTATTACTATGTTTTTCAATAGAGAATCCCGACGGATTGTGTGCCTCATTTGATGTATGAGTATGGTAGCCTTCATGTTTTGAACATACAACCAGGTCATCCTACGAATCTCAACTGTCCATACCGGATTTCTAAAAGAAGTGGAGACATGCTAATCAAAGAATGGAAAAAATGTATGGACAGTCGTATGGAGGTTCTTGGAAGCAAAAGGAAGCGCCGCGCAAGAATTGGAGACAGGATGATCTCCATTCTCCATAATGGAGAGTCAGGGTCTATATTGTTTTATGCTATTTTACCTTAAAGTGGGTATTTAGGTCTTGCCTAATACTGATGATCATGTGCTAAGAACAATTAAGTAGGGTTGGTTCGATGACTATCAGGATGATGATCGTATGACTTGTTATTAATAACGAGTAGAAGTTGTATGATGATGATTAGTAGGACTTGTTATTATGATGATGCATGATGCGAGCATGAAGAGTTATTATATATCAGTGGGTGAAATGAACATGGATTGGATTGAAGTGAAGGCAACATGCATGTGGTGCATGTCGAAAGTAGTACAATCCAAACTTGATCAAGTTAGGATTAGTATTACTTTCGACATGCACCACATGTTGCCTCACTTCAATCTAAGTCATGTTTAGGCATAGCAGTAGCAGTAGCACGGAGATAAGAGAGGACACATCTCTCTATTAGCTACCTAACAACCTAAATTAACCCCCAAAACCCCTAAACCACCTCCTTTCAAAAAAAAACCCCAGCCCTGATATGCTGACGCGTGGACGCCTATTGGTCCCGGTTGGTGCTACCAACCGGGACCAAAGGCCCTCCTGCCTGGGCTCGCCGCAGCGGCCACGTGGAGGCCCATCTGTTCCGGTTCGTATAAGAACCGGGACTAAAGGCCTAGGGCATTAGTAACGACACTTTAGTCCCGGTTCCCCAACCGGGACAGATGGGCCTTATGAACCGGGACAAATGGCCCTTTTTCTACTAGTGGGCGGAGCTCGGCGAATGGTGGTGGGGCGCGGTTGCTGGTGCTCGGTTGTGCGTCATCTGCTGCCATGCCGGACGTGGCCGATGGGACGGGCGTTGGCCGAACGAGATGGCGTGCATGGTGGTCCTCGATTCAACATGTGTGTGGTTTGTTCTATGGCAGCGCTCGGGGATGGGTTGTTGGGTCTTGCTCCGGCGGCCTGGCCTCCCCGTCAGTGTGCTGGGCAGGTTGCCTTTGTTCATGGTGGTTGATGCGAAGGGAAGGACGTGAGGGGAGCCGGGGAAACCCTGTCTGTGCTTCGTGCCAGAGCGGCGACGATGACGCCTCTGGCGCCGTAATCCTTGTTGAAGGCGTCTTACATTGCTCCTCTCCTTCTTTCATGGTCTTTGCTCCGGGGAAACCCTTGCTCCCCTCTTGGGAGAGACAGTTGTGGCGATTTTCTCACCGTTGACCTTCTTGGAGGCATTGTCTTGGAGCTGACTCAATCGCCAGTGCCAGAGGTAGCTTGTTCAGCGTTGCTCTGGAGTGAGATCTATGGACGGCGGCTTGAGGCAGAGGGTACGGATGTGAAGCAGCAACGGTGGATTTATGGCTTGGTTGATAGTCTATGGTACTGAGGAGCCGATGGCCAAGATCCCATTTGCAGGTACGCGGGCGACAGCGTCAGCCTGCTACGTCCTAGTACGGCAGATCACCGTTCGGGCGCGTAGGCGAAGGCGTGGTTCTGCACTGCTGTGTGATTGCCGAGATGGGACCGGGATTGGAATCTTCACATCCGGCGGTGATGACTAGTTTGTTTTGCTGTATGATTCTGCCACCGGACGAGAACGACCAAGCATGAGGATGGAGCAAGACTGTTGAAGCGTCCCAAATTGGGATTTGACGGTGTCAGTGAGCTTCCTTCGTCGATCTCGGTTGCAAAGTGCGACGGCGACCTTCATTGTTCAGAGTTCTTGGTGGCGACCGGTCTTTGCCATGGCTTGATTGTCTGCTTGTGCGAGCACGGTCTTCATTTGCGTGGCACCTCATGCTGATATGGTTGATGTCGTAGATTGTTGATCATTGTTTTGATCGCTTCAGAGCTTTTTTGCTTTTACTCCAGCAAGGCATACCTTCGGTCTTGTTTGACTTTGCTAGTTATCGGTGTGATTTTTGTGTGTGTGCATTGTTGTTGGATGTGTGCATCTTAACTATGCATAGGCCGGGTGTGTACTCATTGTGTTTGTATCCCCTTGATGCCTCATTTTGAGATAATAAAATCCACCCTCTGTCGAAAATGCCACTGCACAAGCGTTACACCTCATTTCATTCAAGCAGTGACATCAAACATTATACAGAGGTACATAAGCATTAACTAATCTCGGGTATACGGAAAGCAACACTAACCTTTCTTGATATCTATCCATCTACAAATTTGGTATCACACTTTCATTAACGCACATTTGAAACTTCATTGATATCTATCTATAAATTTGGTATCACACGTTCATCAACGCACATTTGAAACTTATTGATATCTATCTATAAATTTGGCATATACGTTCTGAATTAGACTAGGTAGGTAGAGATCAACAAGCAGATGCTTTCGAAACTTTGAATCTTGCTCGTTTATTTCTTACATGCAGCCTGATTTGAATGGGCTGAGCTCTTTGCTACTACTCAGCCGTAAAGTAGACTGTAGTTTTGAACCCGTCTTTCTTTTCCTTACCCCAAATTAAACTTTTTTCCTGTCACAAAAAAATAACCTTCTTTTCTGAGAGCAATTAATCAAGGAATACCCCTTGATGGGCTCTAGCAGCGGTCACTTTCTTGGACCAGGAGTGTGCCAAGTTGTGCGCTCAGGCGCCGCCACGTCCCACGTGTCGTGTTGAGCACACCCTCAGGATTTTTTTTGCACGTGTTTTCATGTTTTTGTTTGGTTTTATTTTGGCCTATTGGCTTTTGCTTGGTTTTCTAGGTTTTGGTGGATTCTTTTTATTCTTTAGGAAAAGCACAATTATGCCTTTCGAAAAAGGGGAAAACACAGCATGCATGTGCTTTTCGAAAAGGAAAAAAATACGGTATGTGCTTCTACAAGAAGCACATCTGTGTTTCGTAAAAATGGACAAGTATGGTCCCTGCTTCAGCGAGAAGCACAACTGTGCTCCCCAAAAAGGTAAAGGAACAACTTCCAAAAAGAAAGTAAAAAAAACAACAACTGTGCTTACGGTTTCGGGTTCTTTTGGGTTTGATTTTTTTTTTTTTTGGTTTCTAGTTTTTATGTTCTTCTGGGAGCAATTAATCAAAGAAGGTGGGAGTGACATTTGCAAAGCGTATCCCTAATTAGTGATTTTGCTTTTTTTTTTCTTTAGAGAAGCTAAAGCGGCCCCAAATTATAAATTTTTATTTTTCTTTATTTTATTAAAAACATTTCATCAAAACATATTAGCATGGGATCTAGGTACGAAGATCTCGACGCGAGAAATCCAATGACAAAAACGCTTCATGATTGGAACATTTTGAAAAAATAAATCGGCGAAAAAAGAGCAAAACTCCCAGGTCTCACCGTCAAAGAAGGTGAGAGTGACATTTACAAATCGTACCCCTAATTAGTGGTTTTGTGTGTGTTTTTTTTTCTTTAGGGAAGAAAAGGCTACCCCAAATTATGCAGGCTTGAGATTCAGCCCGAGCCCAACCCAGTAGTACCTCACCGAGATCCTCTGCACCCGCCGACCGCCGCGGCGCCGCCAGCCACCTCTGCTGCCGGCCTGCTCCGCCACCGCGCCACCGGTGCCGTTCAGGGCACCTTTCAGCCCAAACCCACCCCACACCCCCCCACCCACCCCCACCCCACCACCCCCCCCCCCACCCCCCCCCCCCCCCCCCCCCCCCCCCCCCCCCCCCCGCCGCGGCCCCAGCCTGAGCTGCTGCCTCCGCAGCGCCACGGCCACGGAGGAACGCTGGCTCTGGCTGGGTGGAGCTCGCCTGCTCCGGTGCTCCTGCTTTCTCTCGAAATGGATCGGGTAATTTCTAATCCAGCTACCGAGTGCTAACTTAAATGGATGCATACACAGAGTTCCTGCCTCTCACTGCACTCCACTCCTAAAGTTTATCTCAGCTAATTTGCCTGAAGCTGAATCCTGAACAGCCAAATCTGCCAGAGTAATGAATGCAGCATTCCTATGCCTGATGCTAGACAAGAGATCTCTCACAGAACAATTCACACCGTAGCATCATGCGCGTAATCAGAGGACAACTGCTACTGATAGATAGTATATGATGCGTTGGTGCCAACGTTTTTAACTTGAGAAACAATGGGCAGTAGGCGTCCACCATAGTTCCTCTTGTAGCATAATAACACAACACATTCAGACTTTCAGAGTAAATCAGACAGTCAGGCTTGACATCCCTGTGCTGCAGCCTGAGAACATGTTTACCAGAACAAAATGTGAACCATAGAATCCTACATTTCAAGAGGCTACTCAGGAACATATCTTTCACTCACTTGAGCAAACAGAGCATAGAGTACAGCTCACCCGTAAGTAACATACACGCGAACAAAAAACAAAGTGTCCTATTCCTTGACACGCAGCGCGGTATATTCTCGTTTGATTGCGGAGACTTCTGCGTAGACGTCCGGCATAGTCGGCCGATCTTTTGGTGTCTCCGTGGAGCATGAGAGACCAAGCTGAGCAAGCTGCATAATGCAGCTCAGCATTCCCACCATTGCATGGTTTCCTTGGTCTAGGTTTTTGTCCACGCCTTCGTCTCCGAAATTCGGGATGATGATATTAGGATCAAGTATCTCGCGGATCTTTGTGGGAAATGCATTTCCCACAAATTTCTGAAGGCTCAGGCCATTCTTGAACAACTCATCTGTTGGGCGTTTCCCTGTGAGCATTTCTAGGATGATAATTCCATAGCTATACACATCGCCCGCTGTTGAGATCTTGTTCCCGATGCCATACTCTGCATTGTTGATCATTGAGTTGTCTTAGGTCATCGATTATTGAAAACCATAAAAGTAATTGAATGATATTAGGTAGTAAAGATAATACTAATATAGGAAATGTTTACCTGGTGCAATGTATCCAATTGATCCTCTCGGTCCTGCTAAGCTCGTGGAAGCAATAGTACTTGAAGAGTTATGATTTTGAAGGAACTTAGCTAACCCAAAGTCACTGAGACGGGCACCCATGACATCATCTAGTAGCACATTGCTAGGCTTCAAATCACAATGGACTATAGGGGGCATGCAACTGTTATGTAAATAATCCAGTGCAGCAGCCATATCCACTGCGATTGTTACTCTGGAGCCCAAACTCAGCGGTCTTCTCGTTTTCGAATAAATCCAGCTCTCTAGGGTGCCGTTAGCCATGTATTCAATAATAAGAGCCTTGAAATCATTCCCTTTGTTGTCCCATGTTGAGCAGGCAGAAATCACCCTTACAAGATTATGATGACGAATGTTTCTGAAGGCCTCACACTCAGCAGCAAAGCTTTTTGGTGCTCCAAGTTGATCAAGCTTGAAAACTTTTACAGCAATCATTCCATTTGTTTCAGACTCAAGTACACCCTTGTATACTGATCCATATGCCCCTGAACCAACCAAGTTGTCTGGAGAGAAACCATTTGTCGCTTTGGCTAAATCAGCATATGAGAAGCTCTTCATCTCCGTATATGATGGATGATCTGAATGTTTTGATCTCTTACTCCTCCTCTTCAAGAGAATAAATACTACACATGACATACAGACCAAAGCAAGAGCCGCCACACTGATCCCAGTTATCTTTAGAGTACGCCAAGTGCGCCTGTGTCTGGATGACGCAGAGCAAAGTGGCAGTTGTAGCATCGGGGAACTGGAACACAACATACTATTCCCTTGGACAAATACCTCACTAGAATTTTCAAATATGCCCCCTTGTGGCATTTGACCGTCAAGGTCGTTGAAGGACAAGTTGAGAAGCTTCAGAGATTTGAAGGACTGGAAAAAGTTCGGAATTTCACCACTCAAGTTGTTTCGAGAGAGATCGATCTCAGAAATACCTCCCAAATTGACGAAAGACTGAGGAATTCGGCCATCAAGAAAATTACCCTCCAGGTGAAGGGACTCTAAGCGGACACACGCGCCTAGAGTAGTTGGAATGCGGCCGGAAAGACGGTTGTTGGAAAAATTCAGTGGGCCTATATTAATCAAGCCACCAATCTCCTGTGGAATCTGTCCAGAAAGCTGGTTGTGGGACAAATCCAAACCTGCAGATAAAGAGTCAAGAAAGAAGAGCTCTCTTGGTATGCTCTCGCTCAACGCGTTACACGAAAGGTTGAGAGTGATTAAACTCTGGCAATCACCTAGCTCCCTAGGAATGGGTCCACTGAGATTGTTATCTTGCAAGAATAGCTTGGTCAGTTGACGGAGTTTGCCTATCGAACGTGGAATCTGTCCAGAAAGTCTGTTCTGTGACAAGTCTACAGAAGTCAAGTTTGCAAGGTTTCCGATTGCGTCGGGGAGATCACCAGCAAACTGGTTCTGCTCCATTCTAAGAAATGAGAGGTTTGTGAGGTTCCCTACCTCTGGTGGTATACTACCAGACATCTTATTTGCGTGCAGAACCAAAGCCCGTAGGCTATTTGCAAGCCTACCAACTGAACTCGGCAGATTTCCTTGCATCATGTTGGTTCCCAAAGACAAGACCTGCAGCTGCGTGCAATTTGCCAACGAGGAGAGGAATGACCAATCTCCAGCTTCTAGCTGATTACTTGCCAGAATTAGCTCTTCTAGGTTAGAAAGAGGCCCAAAAGAAGGGATAATGCCATAGAATGCATTAGCCCCTAGGTTAATGGACAGGAAATTGGTTGCGTTGGCTAGCGATGCAGGAATTTTTCCTCCAACCTTATTTTGTTGCAATATGAATGTTTGGATGCTTGGAAGTGTATATCCGATGTCAAATGGAAGTTCCCCAACAAAATTGTTAACAGCTAAACTAAGGTAGGTGAGTGAAGACATGTTGAATATGGAGAATGGGATAGTCCCTGACAGAATGTTGTAAGAAATATCTAGTTCTTGCAAGTTTGGGATTTTTGCTATACTCACTGGGATACTGCCTTTGAAACTGTTGGCCGCAAGCAGAAGGATCCGAAGGGAAGAAAAATTACCCAGAGTCGACGGTATGGTGCCTGCAAGACTATTCACCGACAATATAAGAGCTTGCAAGGGTGAATTGAAATTTGGAACGACCGCAGGTATGGACCCGGAAAAGTTGTTCCATCCCAGGGCTAATCTTTGAAGCGATGTGCTGTTGAAAAGGGCAGGAGGTATCTCTCCGTCGAGGTTGTTTCTTACCAAGTTCAACACCTGAAGAGATGAACTGTGAGCAAGGGCCGACGGAACGGGTCCCATGAGGGAATTGTTTGCGAGGATGACAGAAACAAGGGAGTTGGAGCTGCTGCTTCCAAGTGAAAGAGGAATGTGTCCCGTCAAGCCGTTACGAGCAAGGCGTAAAATCGAGAGATTGCGGAGCATCCCGAGGCTTTCCGGGATATCTCCACTAAGCTTGTTATTCCCAAGATCAATCACCTGGAGGGATGTGGAGGACAGAGTGTTGGGGATGGAACCAGTAAGGCTGTTGGAGCTGAGGTTAAGGTAGCTCAACCTGCTCAGCTGCCCAAGCTGCGCTGGTATGTGGCCGCTCAGCAGATTTCCCGGGAAGTGCATTCTTGAGAGAAGGGTGAGGTTGGCGATGCAGGGTGGTATCTGGCCATCGAGGCCGGAGTTCTCAAGGTCCAGCGCGACAACGCGAGATGCATTGCAAGTGACACTGGGCCAGCTGCAGAAAGGGAGGGAGTTGTTCTGCACCCATGAGCCAAGGAGGGAATTGGGGCTGCTGGAGAGATGGAGCTTCAAGCAAAGGAGGGTTTCGAAGTCGGTGGCGTTAGATGAAGAAGAAGCAGCGGCAGCGAGGCTCAGAAGAGAGGTTAGAACAGCAATGGCTAGGAGCCTTCTTGGTCTGACGTCACACATGTTTGTGCTTCTTCAGTAAGCTGCGTGTTTCTTTGTACTAGTGATATGCTGCACTTATACAAGGAGGACAGGTGAGCTGCAAGCGCCTTCCTTGCACATACCCTAGTGCAAAGTAGTAATTGCCATTTCTGTCATGTGAGCCGCTAAATTCTTCTTCCACATCTGCACCTAACGTACTTTCGTGCTATTTCTGCCATGTGAGGAATTCAACTCTGCTCGGTCCTAGTTTCATACTACCTTTCCCACCAGCTATCTTGGTCCTCAATCACCACATAATTATCTTTTGGACTGCCTCTGTCTGTCTGAGATGCCAGAAAGAATGTATCTACACTTGGCCACTTGGCCACTTGCTGTTATAGGAACCCAACTCGATCATTCCCTATGATCTAGAACATAAATACCGTTTAAGATAACTAATTGATAAGATCTTTGAGGTGGCACTTTGACCAGCAATTTAAATCTAAAATATATTACTTCAAATAAAAATATTACATGATATTTTCTTATTTAGTTATGGTCAAAACTGTACAAGTTTGACCGATAAGAATTGTAAAGTAATGGCTTTTATGTTCCTGAAATCACCAACAAAGATAACTGACTGGATAAATTACTCTGTACTCCACATGATACTCGTGCAAGGAGTCGTCAGTCAATGTACACCAGCTCTTCATGCAGTTCTCCCCTTTCCATGCGATGGCAACTGAAGCTGAGGTAAGCATATGATTCCAACTTGTACAGCCAAGGTGACCACTTGGCCAATAATATAATATATATGGACCCACCTTCACAGATGAATGCCAACAGATGCGTTCATCTGGCTTCTCATTTGTGCTATCTGCGCCTGAAATTTCTCATCTAGAGCTGCGCATTTCGTTTTTGAATTTTTGAAATAAGCTCTGATGAATTTCCATCATTATTTGTGCTTCTTGCACTGATTAATTACAAGTAATTGTGTTGTTGCAGCAGATGTGCTACCACTCGCTCAGGGCCTCCGTATACAGCTAGCACCCAAGTACCCAACCACCATCAGCTAGCCGCCTCCAGTACCCAGCTTCCATCCTTTGAATCAATTAGCACGAGTACTACATATCCTTTGTTTCTTGCATGCTGCTACTTGAGGCTTGACTTGCTTTTTCCCCACCAACCAGCCATTGCCAATTTGCCATCCTCAATCAGCACTTGAACCCAAGATTCTGGTTTGGTTTTCACCACATGTATGTACAGAGGCGGGTCCCCAAACTTCGCCCTTGAATTCGCAGATGAATGCCGACAAAAATGAATAGATGTTCCACCAGAGAGGATGAGAAAGCATTTTAGAAAGAAAGAAAGAAAGAAGAATCGACAAGGACTTGTGCATGGAGTCATCAGTCAATGTATCGCAACATGCATTTGTAGAGTATATATCCTTTGATTAACTTACTCCTTCCTCGTCCGGCACATGCATACCTCCTTCCATCAACTCCCCAAAGCATCGCACCGTTTCTTCTTCTTCTTCTTTCGCATTTGCACCTAACCTACTTTCACATGGAAACTATATGTACGTAAGTACTCTATATAGCCCATTGAACAAATTGTTAGGTTGCCACTCCAAATAGAAATACAGGAACAAAGCAAAATTGACATCCATCTCGTCAGCCGAACGAGGATGTATGTGTCAAAGAACAACTTTGCGACCTCGGTTCGGCTGATGCTGATCCTCCTTTTTCTGCTGGTTTTCGTCGGTGGCATCGTCGGACGAGGTGGGCCGTCCACCTTACCACTGCTGCTGTTTCAGACATGTGAACCCTCCCAGCAAATTAAATCATGTACTCCTTTCTTTCTAGATGATTAACTTGTTTTTTATTCGTCGTTTGTGGCAGCTGCAGCTCAGCAGAACTGCCCGCCGATCCCTGGTGGCGACTCATAAGGACGAAAAGTTCGGTAGGATCTTGCGTTGGCAGGTGTAGGAAGCTTCTTATTGAAAAACTGTTTGACGTATATGCGAACCGGACAATATTGTTCTTGAGGTGTCGGTTCCGTGACGTTTCTTCGTATTGATATGTTTGTAATGTGATCTGGTTTACATATAAATAATGTAGCCTGCCCGCCTCCATTAAATAAAATGTTCAGAGCCATCGACGATTATAAGTTGGCGCATGTATAGTTTAAAAGTACTGAATGTGGGTCGTGGACTAAGAATATCTAATTTCCAGGAGATTTCTTGACTAATTACTGGGTCTACCCTCCGGGCGCGCTATAACTTATGCTGGGTGCCAGGGAAGAAAAGAAAGGGAAAGCGGTCTTCTTCTATATAGGCTTTAAGGAAAAAGGCAAGTAAGCCGTAAGCCAAAAATCAAGGCTTTTAAGGACCTTCGACAACTTATAAATAAGCTAATAACAGATCTTTTGCGTCTTTCGAGATGCGAAGAGAAGTAAGAAGGTTTACTATTGGGATAACGAAGATATGACCATATTTCAGATCGATTTTCAACAGACGAGATTGGATAGTAGAGTAGAGAGGAGGATTTGCTTCTTTCTTAAAATGATAGAGAGTCAGGAGAGGGTCTATGTTAATAGAGCTCTTTAGATGTTTGTGACTTCTGGGACTGGTTTCACATGACCCAGATATTTTAATAACTTTCTGTGATGTGCATCTCAGTTTATTTCAGTGTTCAACTTCACTAACTGGTTCTTCAATATATACCTATCACATAGAAGTTTGTATTGATGTCTATACCACTATATAGTATACCAATATCACGGCATATGAACTGTTGCATGTTTAATCGATTGGATCATGTTAAATGGATTTCTTTCTGGAGCAATGTGGACATACATGCACCGTTTGACTTGGCAATCTAACGGCCCAAGTTACAGGTAACAATACACTAACCTCCGGTGAATATGGGCCGTCCGTCGGACCGGATTATATGGTCCGATGTATAGTCACACCATCAATTATTTATCAAGGGCTCCACATATTTCATACAAAAATTATTTTACGAGATGTACTGATTCAATCGAAACTATATAAGCTTCAACTATGACTTGCTTAGCACATGCCAGCATGCTAGTAGAAAATAGTTCTTCAAAGAAATTCATTAGATCATATATATTGTCTATTGCTCATTCACTACTGCATGTTATTAGCTACAATTACCTATAAGTACAGTAGATTTACTTATTCATCTTACGCCCTTTTGACGATAACAGTCGCCATTGCTACCATCATGGCCAACTCTACATCATATCCGCTCTCGTAGCTCATTGCCAAGTTACATAGTTGAAGAGACACAAAATACAAGTTATAATGTTACATACATAATTACAAAGACACAAAATATAAGTTACAAGAAACTGTAATTGTCACCTTTGCCCTTCATGCATAGTTGTTAGGATCATACTGGACCGGCGGTCTAACAGAAAAAACAGAACCAAGGCCTTGACCGATCCAACCAAACGATCAGGTGCGCAATCGGGATCAGACTGAAAAAACCGATAACTCAGGACCGACCCTAATTGTATCTAGTAATAACATGTAGTAGTGAATGAGCAATCGACAATGTATATGATCTAATCCCCGCCAAAAAAAAGTCTATGATCCAATAAATGTCTTTGAAGAACTGCTTTCTACTAGCATGCTGGCACATGCAAAGCACGCCATAGCTGAAGTTTATATAGTTTCAACTGAATCGGTACATCTTATAAATAGATTTTGTGTGAAATATGGGGCCCTTGAAAAATCTACCATATAGTCCCTTTTGATGTATTTTTGTCCACATTGTTGCAGATCTATTTGACATGATCCATTTGATTAAAGATCTAATGGTTCGTATGCCATCATATTGGTAATACTATATAGTAGTATATTTATAGATATGTGAGAGCCTAGAGCTTAATCAGCACTAATCTCCTGTAAAAAAAACAATAGAAAAACAACAACCAAAAACAAAAAAAAATAAACAAAGATCAGCATGAATCTTGCGCATAATCCCGTGGCTACAGCATCTACTGAGCTATATATATTTCTCAATCGATTGAGAAATTGCAAACCGTATAGATATATTTTTATGTGAGATATATAGTGAAGAGCTAGTTACTGAAGCTGAACATGAAACATAAACTCAGATGCTCATCACAGATAGTTATAAAAATAGTTGGATCATGTGAAACCAGTCCCAGAAGTCAAAAACAAAACTATCTAATAATTCGAAATAGTCAAGAAATTTCTTGGCAATTCATTCTTAGTCCACGGCCCACATTCAGTCATGGATCTGAGCAGTACTTTTTAATGTACGGGGTAGGCCGTATTATTTATATGTAAACCTGGTCACAGTACAAACATATCGATACGAACAAACATCACAAAACCGACACATCAAGAACATGTATATTGTTTGTTTCGCATATATAATAGGAAGCTTCCAACGCCTGCCAACACAAGATCCTACCGAATCCTGCTGCACAGAAATGGTCCATCTCGTGCTTATGAGCCGCCATTAGGGATCGACGGGCAGTCTCGCTGAGCCGCAGCTGCCATAAATGATTAAGGAAAAACAAGTTAATTAGGTAGAAAGAAAGGAGTACATGATTTAATTTACTGATAGGGTTCACATGCATGGAAACATCAGCTGTGGTAGCTAACTTACGGTTGCTGCATTCGGACGGCCCACTATTTGCCAGGATGCCACCAACGAAAACCAGCAGAACGAGGAGGATGAGCATCAGCCGAACCGAAGTCGCAGAGGAGTTGTTCTTTGCCATCCTCGGTCGGTCGGCTCTTTGCTTCCTTCCTGTGTTTCTACTTGGATTGGCGACCTGGCTCACAATTTGTGCAATGGGTGCTCGACTCGAGCACTTATATATAGAGTAGTACATATAGTTTCCATGGTGAAAGTAGGTTAGGTGCAAATGCGGAAGAAGAAGAATAAATGGTGTGATGCTTTGGGGGTTGGTGGAAGATGAAGATATGCATGACTACTGTGCCGGACGAAGAAAGGTAAGGAGTATTGTATTACACAAGTTAATCAAGGATAATATGATACTCCTATCCTATGCGAGTGAGAACGCACGTTGATATACATTGACTGATGACTCCATTCACAAGTCTTTGTCGATTCTTTCTTTCTGAGGTGCTCTCTAATCCTCTATCGTGGAACATCTAGCCAGTTTTGTCGCCATTCATCTGACTGATGAGAAGGCCAAGTGTGCGGACCCACACCTCTGCATATGTGGTCAAATAAAACAGAATCATGGATTCAGACGATGATTGAGGATCGCAACGTACGCATGCATGGCTGGTGGAAATAATGAAGTCAAGCCTCAAGTATGCATGCATGAACACGTGCTGATTAATTCAAAGGATGGAAGTTGGTACCTGGCGGCGGCTAGCTGATGGTGGCTACGGAGGCCCTGAGCACACCTGGTGCAACAATTAAGTACCTCTAATCAGTCCAAGAAGCACAAACAATGGAAATACGTTATTTCTAAAACAGATGTATGTTGCCTTTAACTTCCACATGCATGCATCTGTTGGGTCCATATATGTATATTTTATTGGCAAAGTGGTCACCTCGGCTGTGTATGTTGTAATCAAGAGATGATTGCGGATTAATATGCTTAACTCAGCTTCAGTTGACATCATGGAAAGGGGAGAAACTGACGACTCCTTGCACGAGTATCATGTGGAATACAGAGTAATTTCTCCCGTCGGTTTTCTAATTTGTTGGTAATTGCAGAAAATATAAAAGTCGGTATTTTTACAATGATTGCCGGTCAAAAAGTTACAGTATTGAGCATCACTAAATAATAAAGAATATCATGTAGATTGGGAAGCTTAGGTTAGTGTTCCTGGATTTTCACAAAAGAGACTTAAATAACATGTATTCTTTTATATTCTAGATGACAGGGAGCATATATATCCAAGGGGGAAAGATCGAGTTGGGTTCCTATAACAGCCAAGTGGCCAAGTGGCGTTCCTATAACAGCCAAAGCCAAGTGGCCAAGTGTACATACATTCTTTTAGGCATTCATGCATCTGAGACAGAGGTAGCAAAATCAAATTGGTGATTGAGGACCAAGATAGCTGGTGGGAAAGGTAGTCTGAAACTAGGACGGAGACAACTGGAACTTGGAAGAAGACTTGAATTCCTCACATGGCCGAAATGCCAAGAAAGTAGGTTACGTGCAAATTCTCGAAGAACTTAGTGGCTCACATGACAGAAATGGCAAGCACCCAGGCCACTTGTTGTTCATTATTACTTTGCAAGCCAGGGAATGTGCAAGGAAGGAGCTTGCAGCTCACCCGTACTCCTTGTATAAGTGCAGCATATCACTAGTACAAAAAACATGCAGCCTACTGAAGCACAACATGTGTGACAAACCAAGAAGGCTCCTGGCCATTCTTGTCGTGACCTCTCTTCTGAGCTTCGCCGCCGCTGCTTCTTCTTCATCTAACACCACCGACATCAAAACCCTCCTTTGTTTGAAGCTCCTCCTCTCCAGCAGCCCCAACTCCCTCCTTGGCCCATGGGTGCAGAACAACTCCCTCCATTTCTGCAGCTGGCCCGGTGTCACTTGCAATGCATCTCGTGTCGTTGCGCTGGACCTCAAGAACTCCGGCCTTGATGGTCAGATACCGCCCTGCATCGCCAGCCTCACACTCCTCTCAAGAATCCACTTCCCGGGAAATCTGCTGAGCGGCCACATACCAGCGCAGCTTGGGCAGCTGAGCAGGTTGACCTACCTTAACCTCAGCTCCAACAACCTTACTGGTTCAATCCCCAACACTCTGTCCTCCACATCCCTCCTTGTAATTGATCTTGGGAACAACAAGCTCAGTGGAAATATACCGGAAAGCCTCGGGATGCTCCGCAATCTCTCTGTTTTACGCCTTGCTCGTAACAGCTTGACGGGACACATTCCTCTTTCACTTGGAAGCAGCAGCTCTAACTCCCTTGTTTCTGTCATCCTCGCAAACAACTCCCTCACAGGACCCATTCCGTCGGCCCTTGCTCACAGTTCATTTCTTCAGGTGTTTAACTTGGTAAGAAACAACCTTGATGGAGAGATACCTCCTGCTCTTTTCAACAGCACATCGCTTCAAAGATTAGCCCTTTGATGGAACAACTTTTCTGGGTCAATACCTGCGGTCGTTCCAAATTTCAATTCACCCTTGCAAGCCCTTATATTGTCGGTGAATAGTCTTGCAGGCACCATACCGTCGACTCTGGGTAATTTTTCTTCCCTTCGGATCCTTCTGCTTGCTGCCAACAATTTCAAAGGCAGTATCCCTGTGAGTATAGCAAAAATCCCAAACTTGCTAGAAGTAGATATTTCTTACAACCTTCTGTCAGGCACTGTCCCAGCCCCCATATTCAACATGTCTTCACTCACCTACTTGAGTTTAGCTATCAACAGTTTTGTTGGGGAACTTCCATTCGACATCGGATATACACTTCCAAGCATCCAAATATTGATTTTGCAACAAAACAAGTTTGGAGGAAAAATCCCTCCATCACTAGCCAACGCAACCGATTTCATGTCCATTAACCTAGGGGCTAATGCATTTTATGGTGTTATCCCTTCTTTTGGGTCCCTTTCTAGCTTAACTGATCTAATTCTGGCTAGTAATCAGCTAGAAGCTGGAGACTGGTCATTCCTCTCCTCGTTGGCAAATTGCACTCAACTGCAGGTCTTGTATTTGGGAACCAACATGATTCAAGGAAACCTGCCGATCTCAGTTGGTCATCTTGCAAATAGTCTGCAGGCTTTGACCCTGCACGAAAATAAGATATCTGGTAGCATACCACTAGAGCTATGGAACCTCACAAACCTCTTATCCTTAAAATTGTCAGGGAACAGACTTTCTGGACAGATTCCATATTCGATAGGCAAACTCCGTCAACCGACCAGGCTCTTCTTGCATGACAATAATCTCAGTGGATACATTCCTTAGGGCGCGAGGTGGTTGCAAGAATTTTATCACTCTCAACCTTTCAAGTTGCAAGAATTTAATTTCAACAGACCCGCCCATTCCTTAGGGTGCTAGGTGACACTAGTAGAAAACATGCCTTTGATCCGGAGCATTAGTCCTGGCCGAGTTTGGGCCCGGGACTAATGTGATCATTTGTTCCGGTCCCAACGGCTAGGAGAGGACGGGGGCACAGCCACCTTTAGTCCCGGTTCATTTGTGACCTCAAGTCCTGGTGGGTGATACCAACCAGGACTAAAGGGGTGGTGGCAGGCTGGCGTCAGGCTGGGGCCCCTGCGAGCCCCTTTAGTCCCGGTTGGTATCACCCACCGGGACTAGACGTAGACCTTTAGTCCTGGTTTGTGTCACCAACCGGGACTAAAGATATCCCTATATAAACCCTTGCGTCGTCCAGCCCGAGTCCAAGCTTTGTCCTTTCTCTCCTATCTGTTTTCTTCCCCTAGCTCGAGTTCATCCTCCATTTTTGCCAAGATTTGTCAAGATTTGAGGCACCCCATCTATCCAAGTGTTCTAAAAGGTTAGCAACTTTGTCCTTTCATCTCTCATTGCTAGTTTAGCTCGTTTCATGCTCTATACGTATAGTCATTTGTGGGTATTAGTTTTGGAGTAATTATGTGGGAGTTTATTTGATTTATATGCAATCTGAGATCAAATTAACTTCTTAGTTTGCATATGTGTAGGTGTGGTTTACCTAGTGCCTTCCCGTCCCCGTCCTCACCGCTGTTGATCGCCCGCGCTGTCCCAGTTGCCGGCACCACCTTGGTGAGGCTCTTGTTCTTATCCTTTTTGTGAAAAAAATCTTATTTGTATGATTTAGATAGTTGCTTGTATAATTTTCTTACTTTTATGATTGTTTGTTATACGTAGTGCCATGGTTTTGATATCTGTCCCCGTCCCCGTCGGCCCTTGTCCGGTTTATGATTCGGATGTGGTACATTATCTTTTATAATTATTTGTTGCATTTCGTGTTTATGACAATTATGCCCATCAAGTTGACATAGATATTTTTATCTAGGATGTATGTGAAGCGGAAATTGCAACCGACCCTCTTGTCGAGAAGTTAAATTTAGTTGAAAAAGAAAATGAGTATTTGAAAGAAAAATTGAAAAGAATTGAAGAAGAGAAGATGAAATTGGATTTGTATATATGTTGCCGATGTCGTCGATGATCACAAGATCAAGATGGATGCAATGCTCTTGAAGATAAGAAAGATTAGAAAATATGTCATTAATAAAGAGGTTTGGTATCATTATGCTGTTGGATCAATTATTACGTTAGTTCCGATTTTGATTGCATTTGTTGTTGCATTTAAATGCTTTAGCTAGATAGTTGTATGTTGTTTTTATGGGAATAAGTATGTATGAACTTTATGTATGAACTTGTATTAATTTGGTCTTTTTGGTGTTGTGTAATGAAGATGAGTCGGCAATGGATGTACGATGACCGACGCTCTCCCTAGTTCATTAATGGCGTGCATAGTTTTCTGCGTGCGTCTGAGGCAAACAAGCGGAATGGTTTTATGTGTTGTCCATGTGGTGTCTGTAAGAATGATAGGAATTACACTACCTCAAAAATTCTTCACGTCCACCTGATTACATCCGGTTTCATGTCCGGCTATAACTGTTGGACCAAGCACGGAGAAAGAGGGGGTTCTAATGAAAGACAATGAAGAAGAAGAGGATAATGACAACTATCCTAGGTTCCCTGAATACGATGGTACTACAATGGGGGAAGAAGCTAAAGAAGAGGCATCAGATGAGCCCGCTGATGATCTTGGTCGGGCCATTGCTGATGCAAAGAGAAACTGCGCAAGTGAAAAGGAGAAGTTGAAGTTGCAGCGCATGTTAGAGGATCACAAAAAATTCTTGTACCTAAATTGCGAAGATGACAAGAAAAAGTTGGGTACCACACTGGAATTGCTGCAATGGAAGGCAGAGAATGGTTTATCTGACAAGGGATTTGAAAAGTTGCTGAAAATGTTAAAGAAGATGCTTCCAAAGGATAAGGAATTGCCCGACAGTACGTACTAAGCAAAGAAGGTTGTCTGCCCTCTAGGATTAGAGGTGCAGAAGATACATGCATGCCCTAATGACTACATCCTCTACCGCGGTGAGGAGTACGAGAATTTGAAAGCATGCCTGGTATGCAGTGCATTGCGCTATAAGATCAGCCGCGATGACCCTGGTGATGTTGAGGGCGAGCGCCCCAGGAAGAGGATTCCTGTCAAGGTGATGTAGTATGCTCCTATAATACCACGGTTGAAACGTTTGTTCCAAAACAAAGAGCATGCCAAGTTGTTGTGATGGCACAAAGAAGAACGTAAGAAAGATGGGATGTTGAGAGTACCCGCTGATCTGTCGTAGTGGAGAAAAATTGAGAGAAAGTGGCCGGAGTTTGCAGATGACGCAAGAAACTTATGGTTTGGTATAAGTGCAGATGGCATTAATCCTTTGGGGAGGAGAGCGGCAATCATAGCACCTGGCCTGTGACTCTATGTATCTATAACCTTCCTCCTTGGTTGTGCATGAAGCGGAAGTTCATTATGATGCCAGTGCTCATCCAAGCCCCTAAGCAACCCGGCAACGACATTGATGTGTACCTAAGTCCATTATTTGAAGAACTTTTACAGTTGTGGGATATAAAAGGTGTACGTGTGTGGGATGAGCACAAACAGCAGGAATTTGACCTACGAGCGTTGCTGTTTGTAACTATCAATGATTTGCCTGCTCTTAGTAACCTTTTAGAACAGACAAACAAGGGATACAATGCAAGCACGCACTGTTTAGATTTTAGATGAGACCAAAAGTATATATTTGGATAAATGTAAGAAGAATGTGTATCTACAAGAAATCTGTTAATACGTGACGGTACTAGTCCGTCACAAATGAGTGGAAAACTATCATGGGTGCCCATGCATGACGGACATGAAGTCCGTCATGTATATCGCGTCATAATTTGACATCGTGCCTTCCTTGATGGTTCTTGACCGTTATGGATCTACCCCAAGCCCGCCCAGGCCCAAACCATTATGACAGAACAAGCCGTCGTAGCCTGATGCCACGTTGGATTTTCGATTCGCCAATTCGAATGATGTGGCTGCCTACGTGGATACTACTTTTCATCACAGAAATCGTCACGAATGTAGGCACAATTTAAATATGGTCCAGCCAATTTCTTTCGGCCCAATGTTGACACAGTATTTTTTTAGCCAATTTTGGCCCAAAGAGAAAGTACTTTCAAACAGTTCACGCAATATGCGGCCATCTATCTATATATATATATATATATATATTTCTCAAAAAGATTTTGCGTGTATATACAACATAGCAGTTTACAAATCCTTCATGTAATGATAATTTACAACATAGATTCACTAAATATATCACACAACAAGGTTAAGAAGCACTACAATCCAGTTTACGTCAACAGAACATATAAACTTTCGAGGCTGCTGTTCAGGTTCTTCGTCGACTCTCCTGATGGCAACTATCATGTCATGGCGCGGATTATGATGGGTAGCACTATGTAGCCCACTACCCAATCATACCTAGCATATTTAAAAGAACATTAGATTTTTGCAGATTCATAGATAGTAGAGACAAGAGTATTACAACAAGTGTAAAAAATGTATTACATGACCACTTGGCCAATATTGAGAGTACTATTACTTATAACAGGAAAAATAATGAAATGAAACAAACTAGTATATTTGTATAGAAGGTGACAAGAACTACAAATATAATTTATTACATGGCTTACAAATTACTTCATGGTTATTAAGGTACAAGCAAAATCATAAAACATGAACACCAACAGCAAGTGTTATTATGAACTGGATCACCTTGCAACACCCGAATGCTCTCATCTACCCACTTGACCAGCATAGTACTGTTATTTATAACAGGAAACAATGATGAAAGGAACTAGTATACATGTATACAAGACAACAATAGGAACAAGAAATCAGAGAAAGAGAGTCAAGTCATAGTGAAATCAAGGACACAAGAGAGAAGATAAATTGGACTGTTTTTATATAAAATCAAGGTTCAGAAATGTGCAGAGATATTCAGTGGTGGACGTTGCGAAGACCATACTTATTTTTTGTATACATTTACGAAATGAATAATCTAATCTTGTTAGCTAGTTTTCAAGCAAATTGTTTATCGAAACATTTTCTGCAAATTTGCATAACACAACACTTGCTTGAAGACATCAGACAGTTCATATTAAGAATATGAACCGTGAGTTAGAGACAACATCTTTTAAATATTAAGTTATGAATAGTCAGTCAAACAATGTAAACTGGATGTATGAAATTAACCAAATAAAGATCATTAAAACAATAAGCCGATATATGCTTGTGAGAAAAAGGGCCTTAAAAATGCAGAAGCCTTTCTAGTGTGGACTATATAACTCTATAAAGGGACAAGACAATTCTTTACCAGACATAATAGAAATTACATTCAGAAAGAGAAATATATACTTTGATGCTCTAAGTTTATTAGTTCTATGGTAATTGTTGAATTACAAAACAGGAGTACACATGAGCGCAAGATTAAAAGCTTTCACATGCTCAGCTCCATTCCCATGGATAATAGAAAAGGTTTGCAGACAAATGCACTTCTATAGGACATGCAGAAAAACTGATAATATTCCAAAAGACATGAAAATAACTAACTGAATATACACTTCTTGCATATATAAGCGAAACTGAATGTCATGGTAACACGGGCTAAACCTCAGGACATGCTAGCATGTTAATGTACTGTAAACCTCAGGAGATGCTAGGGTGTTAACCTCAATCCACAATTGTAGTGGATGACTGTAGGTGTCTCATCTGTTCAATATTGATTTGAAAATTGAGGTCAAGTTACACAAAACAAACTTCTACGAAAACAACGCAAGAAAAGGGGAAAAACTAAGACTTAATTAAGTACACTCATATTCCACTAAATAAACAGAGTACTGCTATAAGCAATTATCAATTACATAAGTAGACAGTTGGCATAAAATTATGTAACCGATATTATTATTTATAATATAATATAGAAATTAAACAGTTGATGTGCAAACTTGTGAAAGAGGGATGCGCGCGTCCGTACACTAGAGAGAGGGAAGCGAGCGACCTTTCCTCTGCAGGAATCCACGACCACAATGTCAGTCGGAGGCGGCAAAAGAACTTGGAAGGGGGTCGCATGGCAGCACGAGGCCATGACGTTGAGGAAGCCAGCGGGAGAGGTGGGAGCCGCGCTGGTAACCAGTGGCGACTAGGGTTTGCTGGTGCTTCCAGCCATCGCAGTAGACCGCCTTCCACTGCACGGCCGCTCCACTTTCACAAGGCCGACGTCGGGGTTGAGTTCCATGTCAGATCTGCGCTCGCCCAAGATGCCACTGCGACTGCAGCTAGTAGGAGAGACGAGGGAGGGTGCCATTAAAGTGGTAGTGGAGGAGGTTGAGGTGATTTCAGGTAAGAGAAAGGGCGCAGGTGGGGAGGTGGAGGAACGAAGGATCGCCGGGATGGTGAGGTTGCGGAGGAGGGATAAGGGGATCGAGGGTGAGGGATAAGATGAGGAGGCGGCGGTGAGGGGAGAAAGAGACTGGGGAAGGGAGTTTTAGGGTTAAGTTTTTATACATGAATGGTTTGGGCGGGCGCAAGTGGGCTTTGGGCGGGCTCGAGTGGGTTTGCAGGGCTATACTGGACCGTCGATGACGTTTTTGAAGACGTCACCAGAAATCTGTCATGGATTAACAGGTTTCTTGTACTGGTACCTGGCACATCGTCGATTTCTTCCGATCAAGTATCTCTTAAGAAAGAAAGGCAAGCATTTCAAAGGTGAGGCAAATCACCGGAAGAAGCCTGACCACCGTACTGGTGATCTTATACTTGATATCGTCAAGGACTTAAAAGTAATCTTTGGAAAGGGTCCTGGTGGACAATCTGTTCCGAATAACGCTGACGGACATGCACCCATGTGGAGGAAGAAATATATATTTTGGGACCTACCCTATTGGAAAGTTCTAGAGGTCCGCTCTGCAATTGACGTGATGCACGTGACGAAAAATATTTGCGTGAACCTGCTAGGCTTCTTGGGCGTGTATGGGAAGACAAAAGATACACCTGAGGCATGGGAGGACCAGCAACGTATGCATGAAAAAGATGGCATGCATCCAAAGCAGTATCAAGGTCCTGCCAGCTACACTCTTACCAAAGAAGAGAAGGAAATCTTCTTTGAATGCGTGCTCAGTATGAAGGTACCATCTGGATTCTCGTCGAATATAAAGGGAATAATAAATGGCAGAGAAAAAAAATTCCAGAACCTAAAGTCTCATGACTGCCACGTGATTATGACGCAATTACTTCCGGTTGCATTGAGGGGGCTTCTATCGAAAAATGTTCGATTAGCCATTGTGAAGCTATGTGCATTCCTCAATGCAATTTCCCAGAAGGTAATCAATCCAGAAATCCTACCAAGGTTACAGAACGATTTGGTGCAATGTCTTGTCAGTTTTGAGTTGGTGTTCCCACCATCCTTCTTCAATATCATGACACACGTCCTAGTTCACCTAGTCAAAGAGATTACCATTTGGGTCCTATATTTCTACACAATATGTTCCCCTTTGAGAGGTTCATCGGAGTCTTAAACAAATATGTTCATAACCGTGCTAGGCCAGAAGGAAGCATCTCCAAGGCCATGAAACAGAGGAGGTTATTGAGTTTTGTGTTGACTTTATTCCTGACCTTAAGCCGATTGGTGTTCTTGAATCGCGGCATGAGGGGAGACTGAGTGGAAAAGGCACGCTAGGAAAGGATTCAGCAATATGTATGGACGGGCGTTCTTTCACTCAAGCACACTACACAGTTCTACAAAATTCCACCTTGGTGGCTTCGTATATCGAGGAACACATGGATATTGTACGCTCCAAGAAACCGGAGCAGTCTGACCCCTAGATTAACGTACACACATGGCGACTTTCGGCGGTTGGTTGCAAACACATCTCATGAATGACAACACTGTTGAAGATGAGCTGTACTTGTTGTCCAAGTTACCATCTTCGACTATATTGACTTTCAAAGGGTACGAGATAAATGTGAATACATTTTATACGATCGCCCAAAATAAAAAGAGCACCAACCAAAACAGTGGTGTCCGCTTTGATGCAATAAACAACAATAGGAAAAAGGACACATATTATGGTTACATAGAGGAGATATGGGAACTTGACTATGGACTTTCTTTTAAGGTCCCTTTGTTTCGGTGCAAATGGGTCAATCTGACAGAAGGCGGGGTAAAGGTAGACCCGCAGTACGGAATGACAACAGTGGATCTCAACAATCTTGGGTACACAGGCGAACCATGCGTCCTAGCCAATGATGTGGCACCGGTTTTCTATGTGAATGACATGTCTACCAAACCGAGAAAAAGAAAAGATAAGGAAGAGAATACATCATACGGTGAGCCAGAGCGCCACATAGTTCTTTCAGGGAACAGAAACATCGTGGGAGTGGAGGACAAGGCAAACATTTCAGAGGATTATGAAAAGTTTCATGAAATTCCTCCCTTCACAGTTAAGACTGACCCAAGCATCTAATACGTCTCCGTCGTATCTACTTTTCCTAACGCTTTTCCTCTTGTTTTGGACTCTAATTTGCATGATTTGAATGAAATTAACCCGGACTGACGCTGTTTTCAGCAGAACTACCATGGTGTTGTTTTTGCGCAGAAATAAAAGTTCTCGGATTGGAACGAAACTTTTCTAGGATTTTTTATACAATAAAAGAGAATTACTAGAGCCAAGAACCACCGAAGGATGGCACCTGGGTGGGCACAACCCACCAGGGCGCCCCCCCTCCTCGCGCGCCCAGGTGGGTTGTCCCCACCTGGTGGCCCCGCAGACCTCAACCCTGATACTATAAAATCATATTTTTGGAGAAAAAAATCAGAGAGGAAGAATTATCGCGTTTCACAAGACGGAGCCGCCACCACCTCCGGTTCTTCATCGGGAGGCTAGATCTGGAGTCCGTTTGGGGCTCCAGAGAGGGGGATCTTCGATCTTCGTCATCACCAACCCTTCCCCATCACCAATTCCATGATGCTCCCCACCGGGAGTGAGTAATTCCTTTGTAGGCTCACTGGTCGGTGAGGAGTTGGATGAGATTCACCATGTAATCGAGTTAGTTTTGTTAGGGCTTGATCCCTAGTATCCATTATGTTCTGAGATTGATGTTGCTATGACTTTGCCATGCTTAATGCTTGTCACTTTGGGCCCGGGTGCCATGATTTCAGATCTGAGCCGTTTATGTTATCACCATTATATCTATGTTCTAGATCCAATCTTGCAAGTTATAGTCACCTATTATGTGTTATGATCCGCAAACCCCGGAGTGACAGAAGACGGGATACTTTCCGGTGATGACCGTAGTTTGAGGAGTTCATGTATTCACTATGTGTTAATGCTTTGTTCTGGTTCTCTATTAAAAGGAGGCCTTAATATCCCTTAGTTTCCAATAGGACCTCGCTGCCACGGGAGGGTAGGACAAAAGATGTCATGCAAGTTCTTTCCATAAGCACGTATGACTATTTACGGAATACATGCCTACATTATATTTACGAACTAGAGCTAGTGCCGTATTGCCCTAGGTTATGACTGTTATATTATGAATATCATCCAACAAATTCACCGATCCAATGCCTACGAATTTCTCTTATATTGTTCTTGCTAAGTAACTACTGCTATCGTTACTATTACACTTGCTACAAAATCATTGCTATCACTGTTACTATTACTGTTGTTGTTGCTACTACTATCAAAACTATCATACTACTTTGCTACTGATCACTTTGCTGCATATAATTAATCTCCAGGTGTGGTTCAATTGACAACTCAGCTGCTAATACTTGCAAATATTCTTTGGCTCCCCTTGTGTCGAATCAATAAATTTGGGTTGAATACTCTACCCTCGAAAACTGTTGCGATCCCCTATACTTGTGGGTTATCAAGACCTTTTTCTGGTGCCGTTGCCGGTGAGCATATCTATCTTTGTTGAGTCACTTGGGATTATTATCAAATTATCACTATGAAGAATCTGAAGGATGCTAAGACTAAGATTTTTTCCTCCAGGACGAGGGGAGGTAAGGAACTACCATCTAGCTCTGCACTTGATTCACCTTCTGTTATAAGTAGACTTGCAACACCACCACATGCTATTAATCCTGATATCTAGCAAGTTATTGATGATGCTACTTCTGCTATGAATGATACTCATGATGATGCTAGTACCTTGCTTGATGATAATGTGCCACTAGTTGAATTTCTTGATGAACAACTTCCTAGAACTAAAGCTTTTGAGAATGCTGAAACTGATGAAATTATTGAAACTGATGAAGAGCTTGAAACTGAAAATCTCGAAACACCTATTAGATCTAGTTCTCCTAGATATGAATTGCCTAAGATACCAGAAGGTTATGTTATGGATGAGGAGACAACTAGAGACTTTCTTGCTTGCAATGATAGGGATGATCTTAAGAAATTATTATGCAAACTGAAAGAAAAATCTTTGAATGCTAGAATGAAATGTGATCCTAAGTTTGCTACTTCACCTATCTTTGTTGATGATAAGGATTATGAATTCTCTGTCGACCCAGAGTTGATTACTTTGATTGAATCTGATCCTTTCCATGGTTATGAAACTGAAACTATTGTGGCACACCTTACTAAGTTGAATGACATAGCCACCCTTTTTGCTCATGATGAGAAAATTCGCTATTATTATATTCTCAAATTATTTCCGTTCTTATTAAAGGGTGATGCTAAGACTTGGTATTATACTCTTGCTCCTGGTTGTGTGCGTAGTCCCCTGGATATGATTTACTATTTCTCTGAAAAATATTTTCCTGCTCATAAGAAACAAGCTGCCTTACAGGAAATATTTAACTTTATGCAAATTGAAGAAGAGAGTCTCCCACAAGCTTGGGGGAGGCTTCCCCATTTGCTGAATGCTTTGCCTGATCATCCTCTTAAGAAAAATGAAATACTTGATATCTTCTGTAATGGACTAACCAATGCTTCTAGGGATTTCCTAGATAGTTGTGCTGGTTGTGTTTTCAGGGAACGAACTATTGAACAAGCTGAAGAACTATTGAATAACATATTGAAAAATTATGATGATTGGACTCTTCCCGAACCACCGCTTAAACCTACTCCGAAGAAGAGGGGTATTTTATATCTCAGTCCTGAAGATATGCAAGAGGCAAAGAAATCTAAGAAGGAAAAATGTATTAAAGCTGAAGATGTTAAAAACTTACCTCCTATTGAAGAAATACATGGGCTTGAAACACCACCACCACCTAAGGTGGTAGAGGTAAATTATTTAATGAAATTCAATGACAATGGCAATCCTTATAATATGCATCCTAGTCAATGCCTTTATGAGTTTGATAATTACATTAGAAAACAAGATCACTTCAATGCAAATGTTATGAAACAATTGAAATACAATTCTGATATGATTGCTCGCTTGAGTGACTTGTTATTTAGAATTACCAATGATGTTAGAGGTGTAGGAAATCATGCCTCTATTGTTCAAACTCAACTAGAACAAGTTGCTAAATCTCAAATAGAATTGCTTGATGAAATGAACAATAATATCAATGATCATGCTATTAGAGTAATGGCCAGAGGAGGTAGAATGACTCGGGAACCTCTCTACCCTGAGGGACACCCAAAAAGAATCGAACAAGACTCTCAAAGAGTTAACACTGATGCACCTAGTCCTTCTAAAAAGAAAAAGAAGAAGAAAAATGATAGGACTTTGCATGCCTCTAGTGAACCTGAAATAGAAAAACCTCCTGATAATGATAATGATGTTTCTATTTCTGATGTTGAAACTCAATTTGGTAATGAACACTCACCTTCTGATAATGAAAAAGATTATGATGAGGTTCATGAAGACACTCAAACAAATAATAAAGAACCAGACAATGATGTTGAAATAGAACCAGCTCTTGATCTTGATAACCCACAACCCAAGAATAAAATATATGATAAAAGAGACTTTGTTGCTAGAAAACACGGTAAGGAAAGAGAACCATGGGTTCAAAAACCTATGCCCTTTCCACCTAAATCAACTAAGAAGAAGAATGATGAAGAATTTGAACGCTTTACTGAAATGATTAGGCCAGTCTTTTTGCGTACTCGTTTGACTAATATTTTAAAAATGGCCCCTTATGCAAAGTACATGAAAGACATCATCACCAACAAGAGAAAAATAGTGGAAGCTGAAATCTCCACCATGCTTGATAATTATTCTTTTAAGGATGGAGTACCTAAAAAACTTGGAGATCCGGGAATACCACTATACCTTGCTCCATCAAAAGAAATTATGTGAAAACTGCTTTGTGTGATTTAGGAGCTGGTGTTAGTGTTATGCCTTTCTCTTTATACAAAAGTATTGATTTGAATAAACTCACACCTACTGAAATATCTTTGCAAATGGCTGACAAATCAACTGCCATACCTATCGATATTTGTGAGGATGTGCCTGTTGTTGTTGCAAATGTTACTATATTAACTGACTTTGTTATACTTGAGATGCCCGAGGATGACAACATGTCGATTATCCTTGGTAGACCCTTTTTGAAAACTGCGGGCGCTATTATTGATTGCAATAAAAGCAAGGTCACTTTTCATATTAATGGTAATGAGCATACGGTGCACTTTCCGAAGAAACAATTCCAAGTGAATGGTATTAATGTTATTGAAAAATCTCCGACAATCACTACTGGAAGTTTTCAACTACCTCTACCTATTACCAAAAAGAAATATGAAACGCTTATTGTTGGGGACATTCATATCCCCGTTGAGGTAACTTAGTGTTTTACGAAAGTTCTTCGGTTTCATGCTAATCGAAAGTGGTTGTTAATAAGACTTGATCAACCTTATTAATGAATCAATTTTTAGAGGTATGAAGTTGATGAATTTAGCAGGCACTACCTTCTGTCCTTACTTTTCACTTTCTGTTTTTCTTAGGTAAATAAAATAAAATGCCATGTTTGGTCTGTTTTCTGAATTTCCCATGCAATAAAAAATGACCCAAAAATAAAAGTTCTCAGAATGCTCTGAAAATTAAATACGATTTTTTTATGAATATTTCTGAATTTTTGATGCAAATAACATCACAGGGGGGTGCACCAGGTGGGCACAACCCACCTGGGTGCGCCAGCACCCCCAGGCGCGCCCTAGTGGGTTGTGGTACCCACGTGGGCCCCCTCACTTATCTCTTTAGCCCATGTCACCACCTACCTCCAGAAAAAAAATCACCATTGCTCTCTCTCTCGTGTTCTTGCTCTCAAACCCGCGGATTTTGATCTCTTTGCTCGAAGCTCCGTTTCCGAAACTGTTTTGGGGGATAGCTACTTGGTATGTGACTCCTCCATTGGTCCAATTAGTTTTTGCTTTAGTGGTTTATATTTTGAATAATTAGTTACTCTTGGTGCTACTGTAGATGAGCTTGCATGTTGAATTCGTAGAGTTCTAAGTAGTTTGAATGCTTGATATGGCCTCTATGCATCCCTATGAGTAGTTGCTATCAATCTTGTGAAGTTTTGTTGAGAAAAATTTTGGGGACTAAAAATTTCAGAATTTTGTTCATAGGAAAAAGATGAGTTTCTTTAGGAAGTTTGCTTCTAAGAAGAACTCCAAGGGAGTTATTGGGGAGTCGTCGGACAATGACCTCCACACTCGGAGAATGGCGGAGGTACGGCCATGTGAATGGCCGCATAACCCATTCATGGATGGAGCCAGAATCCGCCAAGAGTTTGCACAATTTGCTGCTAATGGCAGCCTCACCGACTTCATTGCAGCTGAGTGTGAACAGTTTAATCTCCTCACAAATTCCTTTGTGCAAAGTTTTCATTTCTTGAGTAGGAATAATCCTCCTGAGGTGTAGTTTAATTTATATGCTGAAACCCATCTGATACCACTTACTGAATTTGGTGACATATGCTTGATCCATTCTGATAGGGAAATAAGGGAGCCTAGGCCTGCAGAGTTTGAGGATTTTTACCGCACTCTGTCAGTAGGGGATGAGAGAGGGGTGTCGAGTGTCACCGCCACTAGCTTGCAGTTTCCTTCAGTGCATTATTTTGCTTTGTTCATTGCGAAGTGTTTACTTGCTAGAGAGAAGGTTGGTGCACTTAGTGCCCCCGACTTCGCTGTTTTACACCATGCACTCTACGGCGACAACACTTATAGCTTGGGAGCTATTGTGGCACGTCGCCTCCACATTAACCGATCCAAAGGCAAACTTTATGGTGGTATTTACGCTACTCGCTTAGCGAGTCATTTTAATGTTCAGATACGGAAGCATGATCATCCTTTACCTAAGGTCTACCTAGATCGCCAGGCTATGGCAGCTCATCAATTTATTGATGGCGAGAACACCACTATTGATGTTCCTTACAACCTGGTTTTCAGTATTAATACTCATGATATTATTCCATTGCCTGCACCTGCTTTGTTTGATTATATTGCCAGGAGAGGATACACGATCATTCCAGAGGACATCGTCACCTACCGGAATGCCTAGGCAGTTGCAGAGGAGGAGCCTCAGGAGTGGGACGCTCAGGTGCCCGCTCCACAACACTTCAACATAGGACCTAATGGCTACTACGAGTGGTGATTACCAAGCTAGGACAAAAGCCTAAGCTTGGGGGAGTACGTATTTCCACCGACATTACATTCATTGTTCACACATCTCATTCCAGTTATCGGTGTCCACACTTTTTCATTGTATCATCCATGCTAGATTTTTTTTTTGCTTTCTTCTTGTGTGTTTGAAAAACTTTGAGAAAATCCAAAAAAATGTTTCTTGTTTCTTTTCGGTTTTTTCTTTTTAGTGTAGCTAGTTGTAGTATTTAAAAAGAAAACACAAAAAGATTTCTCGATTTTTCTTTTGCTTGTTGGGAGCTCTCCCGTGTAAATAGTTTTTCTCGTTTTTGTTTTTCTTTCTTTAATTTGCTTTCTTCCAAAAAAACCAAAAACTCCAAATATATTTCAGTGTGTTTCTCTGAATTTCTTTTCTGGTTATTGAGTCATACCGAGGAGAAGACCATGATGAAAATGTTGAGTGGCTCTCATATGCATAATTGTTGATCTAACAGAGAGCCTATATCTTCTCCTTTTGAATAAAATGTTTGCAGATTCCAGCTTAGTCCACGGCACTCTTGCACTATTATCATTTTCATATCATTCGGTCGTGTAAGTGAAAGGCAATAATGACGATATTTGATGAACTAGCTGTGGCAGAGAGAAATGGGTATGAACTCAACTTGTTCTGTTTTTGTAAATATGTTTAAACTAGTATCCATGATTCAGCCTATTATGATTAAACATGTTTGGAATGACCATTAGAGATTATAGTTTCTCATGCCATGCTTAAGTAGCTAGGAGTGGATAACAATTTATCTTGGATGTCAACATTGCGTTAAATGATCGTGATGTGGTATGATGATATGGTATCCTCCTCTGAATGTTCGAGTGGCTTGAATTGGCACATGTTCATGCATGTAGTTGAATCAAAACCAACATAGCCTCTATGATATTTATGTTCATGGTGTTCATATCCTACTCATGCTAGTATCCAATGTTACTTACGCATAATGCATGTTCATGACCGTTTTCGCTCTCTAGCTGGCCGCTTCTCAACCTATTTGCTAGCCTTCGCCCGTACTAAGCGGGAATACTGCTCGTGCATCAAAATCCTGAAACCCAAGTTATTCCAGATGAGTCCACCATACCTACCTACATGCAGTATTACCTTGCTGTCCTAAGTAAATTTGCATGTGCCACCTCTAAAAACTTCAAATAAATATCCTTTTTTGTGTGCCTAGACTGTTCATAGAGCGACAAGAGGTAGTCAGTATCTTCCATGCTAAGCGGGTTATTCTCATGATGAGTGTTTATTCACTCGTCTTTGCACGAGAGGGGCGGTAATAGGGATTCCCAGTCCCGAATTCAAATTGCAAATAATAAAACAAAACTCCCCCAGGACTGTTGTTGGTATGGACAGTACCCGTGGATTCGGATCAGCCATGGAGTGTGTTTGTTGGTGGAGGGGGAGTAAACCTTTACTTTTATCGCTTGGGAACCGCCACTAATGTGTTAGCATGGAAGATATCAATAGCTAATGGTCGCGAAGTAAACAAGAAGGATGCATTTCTCAAAATTTCATTTACCTCTGTTTTAAAAACTTGAGCTCTGGCACCGCTGCAAATCATTGCTTCCCTCTGCGAAGGGGCTATCTATTTACTTTTATGTTGTGTCATCACCTTCTCAAATATGCGCCAGATCCTGAGAGCACTATGGTCATCCTCATGCATTGGGTGTAGCTAATGTTGGGTGCATCATGACTGGATCTTTTCTACCATGAATTACAATATTTAGTCGCTTCTTGAACTTTGGAGGTGCTCTGCATTTATGTTTTGCAGTCTCAGAAAGGGCTAAGGAGCTACCACTATTGTCATATTATATCATGGTTGTTTTGACAAAGTGTTGTCATTTGAGATATCTTATTATTGCTCGCTAGTTGATTATGCCATTGATATGAGTTAATATAATTTCTAAGAGTTATTGTCGACATGGTTAGTTATAATCTTTGCTGAAAACCTGGGGTGCTACTTATGCTTATTTACGTAAACAAGAGCAAAAGAGTTCGTAAAAGTTTTTCTTTTCCACTTTCAGTTTATCAACTGAATTGCCTGAGGACAAGCAAAGGTTTAAGCTTGGGGGAGTTGATACGTCTCCGTCATATCTACTTTTCCTAATGCTTTTCCTCTTGTTTTGGACTCTAATTTGCATGATTTGAATGAAACTAACCCGGATTGACGTTGTTTTCAGCAAAACTACCACGGTGTTGTTTTTGTGCAGAAATAAAAGTTCTCGGATTGGAACGAAACTTTGCGAGGATTTTTTATACAATAAAAGAGAATTACTGGAGCCAAGAACCACAGGAGGGGGCACCTGGGTGGGCACAACCCACCAGGGCGCCCCCCTCCTGGCGCGCCCAGGTGGGTTATCCCCACCTGGTGGCCCCACAGACCTCAACCCTGATACTATAAAATCAAATTTTTGGAGAAAAAAATCAGAGAAGAAGAATTATCACGTTTCACGAGATGGAGCCACCGCCACCTCGTGTTCTTCATCGGGAGGCCAGATCTGGAGTCCGTTTGGGGCTCCGGATTGGGGGATCTTCGATCTTCGTCATCACCAACCCTTCTCCATCGCTAATTCCATGATGCTCCCCACCGGGAGTGAGTAATTCCTTCGTAGGCTCGCTGGTCGGTGAGGAGTTGGATGAGATTCATCATGTAATCGTGTTAGTTTTGTTAGGGCTTGATCCCTAGTATCCATTATGTTCTGAGATTGATGTTGCTATGACTTTGCCATGCTTAATGCTTGTCACTTTGGGCCAGGGTGCCATGATTTCAGATCTGAGCCATTTATGTTATCACCATTATATCTATGTTCTACATCCGATCTTGAAAGTAATAGTCACCTATTACGTGTTATGATCCGCAAACGCCGGAGTGACAGAAGTCGGGATACTTTCCTGTGATGACCGTAGTTTGAGGAGTTCATGTATTCACTATGTGTTAATGCTTTGTTCCGGTTCTCTATTAAAAGGAGGCCTTAATATCCCTTAGTTTCCAATAGGACCCCGCTGCCACAGGAGGGTAGGACAAAAGATGCCATGCAAGTTCTTTCCATAAGCACGTATGACTATTTACGGAATACATGCCTACATTATATTTATGAACTGGAGCTAGTGCCGTATCACCCTAGGTTATGACTGTTATATGATGAATATCATCCAACGAATTCACCGATCCAATGCCTACGAATTTCTCTTATATTGTTCTTGCTAAGTAACTACTGCTATCGTTACTATTACACTTGCTACAAAATCATTGCTATCACTATTACTGCTACTGTTGCTGTTGCTACTACTATCAAAACTATCATACTACTTTGCTACTGATCACTTTGCTGCAGATAATTAATCTCCAGGTGTGGTTGAATTGACAACTCAGCTGCTAATACTTGCAAATATTCTTTGGCTCCCCTTGTGTCGAATCAATAAATTTGGGTTGAATACTCTACCCTCGAAAACAGTTGCGATCCACTATACTTGTGGGTTATCAGCATCCTGTTAAATGATGAAGATTGTCCATGGTTATGGTGCAAAGGGACACATGCGAAGAAAAAGTTTTATACCCCAAGATCCCACTCTGGGATGTGACCGGCTTCACCGTCATCACTTTCTTCTCTAGTGAGTTTCCGGACTTATAGCTGGAAAGTCCCACTTTGGACAAATCGGAGGGAATCTTTGTAAGAGTTAGTGTATATATGTGTTCTGGCATTTGAAACATGAAGAAACATTTTGTAGGAGTTAATCAATGCAATTATGTCCAAACAAAATATTTCACTATGTATTTTGCAAGGTTGATCATACGCGGTTAGTCCCGGTTGGTGGGGCTCCATATAAAATAACAAGGTTAATATAGACATGGGTTAAACGTTTTGACATAGATGAATACAGCAGAAGCATCGGAGATGATAAGAGAGAAACGTTGTATGACATAAAGTTGGAGCTACTATGTGGTTTCTCTAATCAGATGACCCCTTATGCCGAGCGAAGTCCAGATGCTGAGTTCTGGTTGCTTTCTGGTGAAACTGAGGACAACATATCAGATGGTAGGATTGTTCAAGTAATTGTTCGGCATATACAAGATAACCGAATAATTTGCACCTTTGATTCTGGGTTGAAAGCCATAGTTATGGGAGACAACTATTCTTATGATGGCTTTGATCTAGAATCACTGCAGTTACATGAAGGCAATTTATTAACTGGCAAAATTCAGAATGTGAATAAAAATAGGTTCATAGTTTAACTTGATCAAAGCTTTTGAAATATTTCAAACCCTAGAAATGGGCAGAAATGGTTTTGACAAGCTTTGATCAAGTTAACTTGTCCTCCAACTTGTGCCACTTGATGGGGGTGATGCTCATGACTATCATAGCCCTAGCTTACACTACTAGGGAAAACCTTATACACAGGAGCTTACCAGTAGCGCTTTTTAAAGGGCAGCGTTGTAACTATTTAGTAGTAGCACTTAGGCAGAAAGAGCGCTGCTACTATGCATATAGCAGTAGCGCTGTAGTTGTAAAACACGCTACTACTATAATTGCCAGACCGTTGCCGATAGGCTAGGTATACTAGTAGCGCTCATACGTGAAAGCGCTACTGCTATTGTGCTTAGCAATAGCGCTTTCCTCCAACCAGCGCTACTACTAAATTCAGTCCCCTCCTATGACCAAAGTTTAGTCCCACCTCGCTCCGCGAACAGAATGTTTACCACCTTAAATATGGTGCTTCTCAAACTATCACAACCACTTGGTCTTCATTGTACTCTATGTGTAGGATCGATCTGTGGCAATATGAATCTTCATCGGTTCCTAAACCGGCGAAGATTCATACTGACAATTTAGACTACACAAAAAGATCAATGATGACCAATGCTTTTTTTTACAAGCTAATCATCATAGCCTTAGTAGTAGCGTTGGTTCCACAAAAACGCTACTGCTAATGATCATAGCAGTAGGGCTTGTTCCCGTAAAGCGCTACTGCTATGCAACTTAGCAGTAGCGGTGGTTGCGAACTAGCGCTACTACTACGGGTACCTTATCTACCCCGGCCCGCGCGCGTCCTCACTCTCCCCCTCACACTCTCACTCGCCCACTCCGCCACGCGCCGTCGCCGCCGTCGCCCCCAAGGTATCTGCCCTTCCTCCTCCTCTCGCCGCCCTCCTCTCTTCTTCCTCCGGCGGCCCTCCTCTCTCCTCCCTCCTTGCGCCGGCAGCCCTCGCTCCTCCTTCCTCCCACGTCTGACCGCCGCCCTACCCCCTGCTCCCTCCTCCCACTGCCCTCCTCTCTCCTCCCTTCCCCAGCCGCCCGAAGCCCTCACTCCTCCCTCCTCCTCCTCCTCCTCCCACTGCCCTCCTCTTTTTGTATAAAATTTAGGTATAAAATTCTTTAGTAAAAGAATTTAGTAATAGAAATTTTTAGGTACAGAAATGTATTATGCTATATGAGATTATTTTAGTAAATGTAGGTTTTCTGAACAGAATTGAAAAAAATAAGTAAATGTAGGTCTTTTGAATTTTTAGGGTTAGAACAAGGTCATTTTTCTAGGATTTATGAGGATAGATGATGGATGGACAGATGTAGGGCTAGAACTAGGGTATTTTTAGTAAATGTATATAGGTCTTCTCAATTTTTAGGGTTAGAACAAGGTATTTTTAATAAATGGTAGGGCTAGCATTAGGATGTTTTAGACATAGGGTTTCACTAAGTCCTGAGATGAGGATAATAATATTTTTGTTTATATTTTGTTTTTGCAGAAATCAATGAGCCCTGCATCATCCCGCCGTTGTCCCCGTCGCCGACCACCTCCGACCTCGAGGTGAGAAAGGCGCTATCCCCATGTCGATGATGATGTAGATGTTTTGATAGTTGTAGTAGAGTAGTAGCTACATGAGTGGCCTATGTTGGCAGGGAACACCTCACAGCGGCCTATGTTTTTGCCGGAGTGTTGATTAATTTCCATTCCGGCAAATTTCAGGCGCTTGATATATGTCCTTTTTACAAAGGTCATGCCGGATTTTTCCGTGAATTTTGGCATGACTTGTGCTAGAATTGTAGGAAATATTAGTCTCCCGGATTTCGTACAAAGATAATTAACGACATTTCGGGTTGACTTTAAGTCTGTCGAGGCTCCTACATGACAGTCATCAAATGAGTGAGGAGAGAAAGTCTGCACACATATATGGAGAAAGAAGAATCCCGACTGTTGTCGGGGGGGGTCGTTTCTCCTTCTTCTCCTTGTGCTAGACCTTTTTTATGCACTGAGGGAAGGAGGAGTAACGACCATCACTGACGGTCGCAAATGTCAGAGGAATCAGTGAGGGAGAGTCTCCACCATATATGAGGACGAAGAATCCTACTGTTGTCGCGGGGTCGCTTCTCCTTTTGTTCCTGTGTGCTAGACATTTTGGTGTAATGCACTTGGGAACGAAAGGAGGACCGACCATCAACCAACGGTTGAATGTATACACCATGTGAGCTGAGAGTTTTCAAGAAAGACTCGACAGACCGATAGTCAACCCGTGATGAATAATAATGATCTAATTTAGTTTTTGTAGTACATATATTTAATTGTACAAGTTTAATCTTTGAATTATGAACATAGGAAATGTCGTCGGATGACGAAAGTCCCGGAGTGCGACTGGTGCGGCGATGACCGGGGTCTGTGCACACCTCACCTGGTAGAAGGTCGGCGCTTCAGCATTAACTCCAGGGGACCTTCGATGTTGAAACGGTACGCAACAACGACAAGTGTTTTTTCGTAATTAAGCATGACTTCTGCTTCTTCAATGTGTAATTTTCGTCTTTTACAATTCGACTAGCTTATCCCATGCCATGCAAGACACCTATGTCTTGGGAGGATGGATTTTAAGATCATAAAGTATGGAAACAAAGATAGTACACCTAGGACCCATCATGGTTTTTTGTTGCTGTAAAATCTATACAATTCTGAGAGCGTATCCCATTTTGGTTGCCCGAATTGGGAGCACTTTGCAAGATGTATGATTTTCATGAGGGTATGCTTGTCACCTTGGATCTTGGTGATCCTGACATCGACGAAGATAATATGGACATTTGGGTCCTTGTTGATACGCTTCCAATTCTACCACTATCTGGTTTCTCAAACTAGTTATTAAGTAATTTATATTGTTTATTTCAAATAGTTGACAACTTATTTCCATTGATAGCTTATTTCATTCTTCAAAGAATGTGCGGAAGATGGTAGACAGAACCTACTACACCGATGGCGCAGGATTAACTTATCAGGAGAAAGATCATCTTATCTCATTTATTATTGATGTTGAGAATTACAATATCAATTATCATACTCCTGCACATTATGGTCAATACGTGCCACTAGTGCATGTGTTGACTACGACAATCTATGGAGATGGCATGGTAAGATTTTTTACTTATCTACGACATCACTTGCTCTTTGCTAATAATCTTCTAAGCTAAACTACATTGCTAACTACGATGTTATTACTATGTTTTTTTTAACAGAAAATCCCGAAGGATTGTGTGCCTCATCTCATGCTTCCGAAAGGTCACCTTGATGTTATTAGCTTACGGCCAGGTCTGCCTAGGCTTCACTACTGTTCATACTGGTTTCTAAAACCGATGAAGACATGACAATCGAAGCATGGAAAAATGTATGGAATCGTACGGAGCTACTTGGAGCCAACATTGTGCGAAGCGCAAGAATTGGGACATGATAGTCTCCATTCTCCATAATGGAGAGTCAGGGCCTATCTTGTTTTATTCTATTTAACCTTAGAGAGGGTAGTTAATCCTAGCTAGTACTCACGATCATGTGCTAAGAACAATTAAGTAGGGTGGTTAGATGACTATGATGATATGATATGTCGTGTTTTAAGATAAACGAGTAGAAGTTGTATGATGATGATGAGTAGGACTTTTATTATGATACCAATGATGAGTTATTTATTATTATGATGATGCATAATGCTAAGTTGTTATGAGCATGATGAGTTATTATATATATCATGGGTGAATGAACATGGATTAGATTCAAGTGGAGGCAACATGTGGTGCAACATCGAAATTACTACTAATCCAAACTAGATCAAGTTTGGATTAGTAGTACTTTCGACATGCACCACATATTGCCTCCACTTGATCTAATCCACCTTCATTTCACCCACTATTATATATAATAACTTCATGGTCATAAAATCATATGATGAAACTATTGTATATAAAACCTATAAAATACAGTGACAATAAGCTGCATTTTCAAAATACAGGAAAAATTTAGCAGTAGCGCTTTTCAAAAGAAACACTACTGCTACTTACTGTTATCAGTAGCGTTTTCCTACAAAGCGCTACTGCTAACTAGGTATCTAGTAGCGCTGGTTTTCCACGCTACTGCTACCAGTTAGCTGTAGCGCCTTACTTGAGCGCTTGTACAAGCGCTACTCTAGCTATAAAAACAACGCTACTACTAGGGTTTCCCTAGTAGTGTTAGTTCCTCCTGCCTCCTTGCTCAGCATCCATGCATTGTGTTAAATTCAAAGGAAATATTGAAATGGTGATGATAAACCCAGCACTCAAAATTAAATCAAATAGGTTCTACTTAAAAAAAATTCAATGAACCAAAATGCTCTTAAAAAATGTTCATCATTTCTGGAATAAGGTGGAAGCATCTACCAAAAATGTTGCACATTTTTCAGACATATTTTGTTTGAATTAATCTAGTAAGTATTTGAATTGGAGCTAATAAATGCCATAAATAATTTTAGAGCTCCAGTAATTCTGGAACTTTTTGTGGTGCTTTGGAATAATCATAGTGCATCCAAAATAATTTTCATAAGCTACAAAAAAATCATTTGGTTAGCAAACCAAATTCAAAACAGAAACTAAAAAATAGAAAAACCAGAGAAAGAAAGGCTTACCTGGCTTAGCCCCACTGCAGGCACTATAGCAGTCCACCATTGACCAACCCCTGCGCTCCACCGCCTAGCGAATGGCTGAAGTACACGACTCCGCTAGCCCCCCCCCATCGATGCCTGCCAACCCTCTACCGCCCAGCCCTGGAGCGCACGTCCGAGCACGCCCACCTCCGCTCTTCTCTCCGTCCCTCTCCTCCCTCGCCCCCTTCCATCCCATGTCGTGTTCACTACATCATCACCACTCACGCGTGGCCACCGACGCCTCTTGTCGCGCTATGATGCTGCTTGAACTACGTCTATTTCCACAAAGAGAAGGGATGATGCAGCACACTACGGTAGGTATTTCCTCAGTGATGAGACCAAGGTTATCGAACCAGTAGGAGAACCACACACACTACGTGAACGTACCTGCACACAAAGAACAAATACTTGCAACCCACGAAATAGATCTCGCTGGAACGCGAGATAAATAAATAACAATAAATTGCAGCAAGGTATTTTGTGTTTTGGATTAATAGATCTGAAAATAAAAGAAAATAAAAATAGATCTCGAAGGTAAATATGATAAAGAAGAGACCCGGGGGCCGTAGATTTCACTAGTGGCTTCTCTCGAGAAAAAAAATAGATACGGCGGGTAACAAATTACTGTTGGGCAATGATAGAACTTCAAATATCATGAAGACATATCCAGGCAATGATCATTACGTAGGATCACGTCCAAGATTAGTAGACCGACTCCTGCCTACATCTACTACTATAATTCTACTTACTATTACCACACATCGACCGCTATCCAGCTGCATCTAGTGTATTAAGTTCTGGAGAAACAGAGTAATGCATAAGAACGATGACATGATTATGACAAGATCTATTTATGTGAAATAGAACCCCATCTTGTTATCCTTAATAGCAATGATACATCCGTGTCGTTTCCTCCCCTTTCTGTCACACTCTGAATCAAGCACCTTAAGATCGAACCCACTCACAAAGCACCTCTCCCATGGCAAGAAAAATCGATCTAGTCGGCCTAACTAAACCAAAGACTCAGAGAAGAATATGAGGCTATAAGTAATCATCATATAAGATACAAAAGCACTCAAATAACTTCATGGATAAAAACTAGATCTGATCATAAACTCAAGTTCATCGGATCCCAACAAACACACCGACGCAAAAAGAGTTACATAAATAGATCTCAAGAGACCATTGTATTGAGAATCAAAAGAGAGGGAACCATCTAGCTACTAACTACGGACCATAGGTCTATAATGAACTACTCACGCATCATCAGAGAGGCACCAATGAGGATATGAACCCCTCTGTGATGGTGTCTAGATTGGATCTGCGGTTTCTCTGGACATGCAGCAGCTGGAATTGATTCTGTGACCCCTAGGGTTTCTGGAATATCGGGGGTATTATTAGAGCAAAGATGACGGTGCGGGAGGCGCACGAGGTGGGTAACCACAGGCGCATGGTCGCGCTGGGTCCCCCAGGGCTTCGCCCAGTGTTGATTCCCCCCCTCTGGCACCCCTCTTGCGGTACTTCTTGGACACATCCTGTCTTCTGGCCCAGTAAAATTCTTCTTCAAAGTTTGGCTGATTTGCACTCCATTTGTTATTGATTTTTCCGCGAGTAAAAAACAAGCAACTAGCACTGGGCCACTATGTCATAGGTTAGTCCCAAAACATGATATAAAGTTGCTATAAATGATTGTAAAACATCCAAGAAATGAAAATAACATCATGAACAATCAAAAATTATAGATACGTTTGGAGACGTTCATTGTGCCTGTCAGAAGCTTCAATATGATCGCTCCGTGCCATCTCCCGCTTACGCAACGGCAATCCCTTGGAGGGGCGCTGTAATCATGCCATCGGCTCGTCTTCCCGTGAATGGCACGCCGGAACCATCGAGAAATCGACGGAATTCGTCGTCGTCCTGCCATCCTCTCTCCGAGTTCCTAGGTCCGCCCCACCTCTCGAGTCCGTTGTGAGGCTCCTCTTTCATCTCCCCATCTCCCATGTCCCCTCGCACCATCCTAGGACGTAGGACCCTGCCATGGCCGAGAGCTTCCCTCTCCGCCGCCGCGCTTGGCGCTGCCGTTCCGCCCGAGAGGTACGCTCTGACCCAAACCGAGGCTCGCAGAATCCCTCAACCATGCTCTTCTGTAATGCCATAGAGCCCCTTTAACCACCCACCTGGTGCCCGCAGCCTCACGTCGTTCCGTGCTCGTCGCACCGTTGCCTGCCCGTCGAGCTCGTAACGCGGTTGGGCGCCACACGGCATGTCCTCTTTCCGTTCGACGCATTATCTGTTATTCTCTCCTTTTCCCACCCTCACTCGTCGGGGCCTCTCACCTCCCTTCCCAGGCGATCCCTCCACGTTGCCCAGTCTGGCCGAGCACGCGAGGCCCTTGCCATGTGCCTAGCTGCTCACCCGTGATCCCATACGCCCCGGTTGACCTCTGCACTGATGGTCGTCCGGCGCTTAAGCCGGGCGATGGTGACATGGCACAATTAAGTTTTGTTGCTAAAAAAACTACCGCAGTGGACACTGACTGCTGGGCCCACGGCCCTATTAAATGTTATTAGGTTATTATATTTATTAACCGGTCAACACTCACTGTGCCACTGACATGTCGGACCCCACCGTCAGGTTTTTGACCCCTGGTCATCCGCATTGACTCGCTGACGCAAGTTGTTGACGCAAGGATCGTTATGATGGATTTATTTTAACAGGAAATGTTAAAAACTTCTAGAAATGCTAGAAAATCAAACACCGTAACTCCAATGGAAATAATTTATATATATGAAAAACTGTCAGAACAATCTCCAAAGAAATTCTGTTTTATTTGCATTTTTCATGCATGTTTGAAACAACTATACCTACTGATTAGGGTCAAATCAATTATGGGGCATTTAAATGCTTCTGTTTGGAGTTTTGAATTTGCAATCTTTGTTCAAATGACACTTCAACTAACATGGGTAGCATGGTTGCATTAGCTCAAACACTTAGCATATGCCATGTCATGATCATGCATTCATATTGTGCATTGCTTTGATTTGTGTATATCTCTTGTTTGCCGGTGTTGTCCCCCTCTCAGTGGACATTGTTCCGACGATGTGACCATGACACGATGGAAGCACAAACTATCTTCAAAGTGCCAGGAAGCAACCCCCTTGATCACTCCAATACAATCGCCACTCTCTTGCTCCTGCTCTCTTACTTACATTAGGACGAACAAAAAACCGATTCAATTGTTACATGTGGTGCGGTGTGAACCCATTCCTGCATGACCCTGTCTTTGCCACAATAACTAGCTTGAAACCACCCATTAGCATGAGTAGGAGTTGTTTGGGCCATGATGTTCGATTTTTCTTGCCATGGGAAAGGTGCTTTGTGATGGGTTCGATCTTACGTGCTTGATTCGAGTGACAGAAGGGAAACGACACGTATGTATCATTGCTATTAAGGATAACAAGATGGGGTCTATTTCTACATAAATAGATCTTGTCTACATCATGTCATCGTTCTTATTGCATTACTCTGTTTCTCCATGAACTTAATACACTAGATGCATGCTTATGCGGTCGATGTGTGGAGTAATAGGTAGATGTAGGCAGGAGTCGTCTACTAATCTTGGACGTGATGCCTACGTAATGATCATTGCCTGGATATCGTCATGATTATTTGAAGTTCTATCAATTGCCCAACAGTAATTTGTTTACCCGCCGTATGCTATTTTTCTCGAGAGAAGCCACTAGTGAAATCTACGGCCCCCGGTCTCTTCTTTATCATTTTACCTTCGAGATCTATTTTTATTTTCTTTTATTTTCAGATCTATTAATCCAAAAACACAAAAATACCTTGCTTGCAATTTATTGTTATTTATTTTCTCGCGTTCCAGCGAGATCTATTTCGTCGGGTTGCAAGTATTTGTTCTTTGTGTGCAGGTACTGTTCACGTAGTGTTGTGTGGTTCTCCTACTGGTTCGATAACCTTGGTCTCATCACTGAGGGAAATACCTACCGTAGATGTGCTGCATCATCCCTTCCCTTGTGGAAATACCGACGTAGTTCAAGCAGCATCATAGCGCGACAAGGAGGCGTCGGTGGCCACGCGGGTGAAAACACGACGATGGCGGCCGCTCTCGGGTGAGGTCGGGGAAGGGGGCTAGAGGGCGGGGGAAGAAACAGAGAGTGAGGGAGAAGGACCAGGGGCTCTGGGCGTCTCCAGGCACTCGAATGAGGGCAGGGAAGGAAGCGGAGGTGGCTCGCCTTCTGTGCGTGCGCCACGCCGGTGTGGTGGCCAGATGGGCTGGACTGCTATAGTGCCATGCCAGGTGGCTAAGCCAGGTAACCTTTCTTTCTCTGGTTTTCTATTTTAGTTTCTGTTTTGAATTTGTTGCTAACCAAATGATTTTTTTGTACTATGAAAATTATTTTGGATGCACTAGGATTATTCCAAAGCACCACAAAAAGTTCCAGAATTACTGGAGCCTAAAATTATTTATGGCTTTTATTAGCTCCAATTCAATACTTACTAGATTAATTCAAACCCCAAATATGCCTGGAAAATGTGCAACATTTTTGGTAGATGCTTCCACCTTATTCCAGAAATGATGAACATTTTTTAAGAGCATTTTGGTTCATTGAATTTTTTTTAAGTAGAACTATTTGATTTAATTTTGAGTGCTAGGTTATCATCACCATTTCAATATTTCCTTTGAATTTAACACAATGCATGGATGCTGATGCAAGGACAGGCAGGAACTAACACTACTAGGGATAACCCTAGTAGTAGCGCTTGTTTTATAGCTAGTAGTAGCGCTTGTACAAGCGCTACAGTAAGGCGCTACAGCTAACTGGTAGCAGTAGCGCTGGAAAACCAGCGCTACTGTAACCTAGTTAGCAGTAGCGCTTTGTAGGGAAAACGCTACTGATAACAGTAAGTAGCAGTAGTGTTTCTTTTGAAAAGCGCACTGCTAAATTTCCTGTATTTTGGAAAATGCAGCTTATTGTCACTGTATTTGTATAGGTTTTATACAATAGTTCATCATATGATTTTATGACCATGATTAGTATTTATATATAGTGGGTGAAATGAAGGTGGATTAGATTCAAGTGGAGGCAATATGTGGTGCATGTCGAAAGTACTACTAATCCAAACTTGATCTAGTTGGATTAGTAGTACTTCGATGTGCACCACATGTTTGCCTCCACTTGAATCTAATCCATGTTCATTTCACCCTGATATATATAATAACTCATCTGCTCATATAACACTTAGCATTATGCATCTCATAATAATAAATAACTCATCATTGGTATCATAATAACAAGTCCTACTCATCATCATCATACAACTTCTACTCGTTATCTTAATAACACGACATACTCATCTCATCTAGTCATCTAACCCACCCTACTTAATTGTTCTTAGCACAGATCGTGAGTACTAGCTAGGATCTAACTACCCTCTCTAAGGTTAAATAGAATAAAACAAGATAGGCCCTGACCTCTCCTTATGGAGAATGGAGACTATCATGTCTCCAATTCTTGCGCTTCGCACAATGTTGGCTCCAAGTAGCTCCGTACGATGTCCATACATTTTTTCCATGCTTCGATTCATGTCTTCATCGGTTTTAGAAATCCAGTATGAACAGTAGTGAAGCCTAGGCAGACCTGGCCGTAAGCTAATACATCAAGGTGACCTTTCGGAAGCATGAGATGAGGCACCAACAATCCTTCGGGATTTTTCTGTTAAAAAACATAGTAATAACATCGTAGTTTAGCAATGTAGTTTAGCTTTAGAAGATTTATGCAAAAGATGCACGGATGTCGTAATATAAAAATCTTACCATGCCATCTCCATAGATTTACCGTAGTTCAACACATGCACTAGTGGCACGTATTGACCATAATGTCAGGAGTATGATAATTGATATTGAATTCTCAACTCAATAATAAATGAGATAAGATGATCTTTCTCCTGATAGGTTAATCCTGCGCCATCGGTGTAGTAGGTTCTGTCTACCATCTTCCGCACATTCTTTGAAGAATGAAAATAAGCTATCATGGAAATAAGTTGTCAACTATTTTGAAATAAACAATATAATTACTTAATAACTAGTTTGAGAAACTCAGATAGTGGGTAGAATTGGAAGCGTATCAACAAGGACCCAAATTCCATATTATCTTCGTCGATGTCAGGATCACCAAGATCCAAGGTGACAAGCATACCCTCATGAAAATATAACATCTTGCAAAGTGCTTCCCAATTCGGGCAACCAAAATGGGATACGCTCTCAGAATTGTATAGATTAACAGCAAAATCAAAACCATGAGTGGTCCTTAGGTGTGAACTATCTTTGTTTCCATACTTTCATGATCTTAAATCCATCCTCTCAAGACTAGTGTCTTGCATGGCATGGGATAAGCTAGTCGAATTGTAAAAGACGAAAATTACACATTGAAGAAGCAGAAGTCATGCTTAATTACGAAAAAACACTTGTCGTTGTTGCGTACCGTTTCAACATCGAAGGTCCCCTGGAGCTTAATGCTGAAGCGCCGACCTTCTACCAGGTGAGGCCTGTTGCACAGACCCCGGTCATCGCCGCACCAGTCGCACTCGCGGAGACTTTCGTCATCCGACGACATTTCCTATGTTCATAATCAAAGATTAAACTTGTACAATTAAATATATGTACTACAAAAACTAAATTAGATCATTATTATTCATCACGGGTTACTATCGGTTCTGTCGAGTCTTTTCTTGAAAACTCTCAGCTCACATGGTGATACATTCACCGTTTGATGGGTCGCTCCTCCTTTCGTTCCCAAGTGCATTACACCAAAATGTCTAGCACACAGGAACAAAGGAGAAGCGACCCCCGCGACAACAGTAGGATTCTTCGTCCTCTCATATATGTGGAGACTCTCCCTCACTGATTCCTCTCTGACATTTCGACCGTCAGTGATGGCGTTACTCCTCCTTCCCCTAGTGCATAAAAAAGGTCTAGCACAAGGAGAGAAGGAGAAACGACCCCCCCGACAACAGTCGGGATTCTTCTTCTCTCATATATGGTGCAGACTTTCTCCCTCACTCATTTGATGACTGTCATGTATGGAGCCTCGACAGACTTAAAGTCAACCCGAAATGTCGTTTAATTATCTTTGTACGAAATCCGGGAGACTCAATATTTCCACATATTCTAGCACAAGTCATGCCAAAATCACGGAAAATCCGGCATGACCTTTGCTAAAAAGGACATATATCAAGCGCCTGAAATTTGCCGGAATGGAAATTATCACACTCCGGCAAAACATAGGCCGCACTGTGAGGTGTTCCCTGCCAACATAGGCCACTCATGTAGCTACTACTCTACTACACTATCAAAACATCTACATCATCATCGACATGGGGATAGCGCTCTTTCTCACCTCGAGGTCGGAGGTGGTCGGCGACGGGGACAACGGCGATGATGCAGGGGCTCATTGATTTCTGCAAAAACAAATATAAACAAATATTATTATCCTCATCTCAGGACTTAGTGAAACCCTATGTCTAAAACATCCTAATGCTAGCCCTACCATTTATTAAAAATACCTTGTTCTAACCTAAAAATTGAGAAGACCTATATACATTACTAAAAATACCCTAGTTCTAGCCCTAACATCTGTCCATCCATCATCTATCCTCATAAATCCTAGAAAAAATGACCTTGTTCTAACACCCTAAAAATTCAAAGACCTACATTTACTTATTTTTTTCAATTTGTTCAGAAAACCTACATTTACTAAAATAATCTCATATAGCATAATACATTTCTGTACCTAAAAATTTCTATTACTAAATTCTTTTACTAGAATTTTATAACCTAAATTTTATACAAAAGAGGAGGGCAGTGGAGGAGGAGGAGAGGAGGGAGGAGTGAGGGCTTCGGGCGGCTGGGGAAGGGAGGAGAGAGGAGGGCAGTGGGAGGAGGGAGCAGGGGTTAGGGCGGCGTCAGACGTGGGAGGAAGGAGGAGCGAGGGCTGCGGCGCAAGGAGGGAGGAAGAGGAGGGCCGCCGGAGGAAGAAGAGAGGAGGGCGGCGAGAGAGGAGGAAGGGCAGATACCTTGGGGGCGACGGCGGCACGGCGCGTGGCGGAGTGGACGAGTGAAGTGTGAGGGGGAGAGTTGGAGACGCGCGCGGGCCGGGGTAGATAAGGTACCCGTAGTAGTAGCGCTAGTTCGCAACCACCGCTACTGCTGTAAGTTGCATAGCAGTAGCGCTTTACGGGAACAAGCCCTACTGCTATGATCATTAGCAGTAGCGTTTTTGTGGAACCAACGCTACTACTAAGGCTATGATGATTAGCTTGTAAAAAAAAGCATTGGTCATCATTGATCTTTTTGTGTAGTCTAAATTGTCAGTATGAATCTTCGCCGGTTTAGGAACGATGAAGATTCATATTGCCACAGATCGATCCTACACATAGAGTACAATGAAGACCAAGTGGTTGTGATAGTTTGAAAGCACCATATTTAAGGTGGTAAACATTCTGTTCGCGGAGCGAGGTGGGACTAAACTTTGGTCATAGGAGGGGACTGAATTTAGTAGTAGCGCTGGTGGAGGAAAGCGCTATTCTAAGCACACATAGCAGTAGCGCTTTACGTATGAGCGCTACTAGTATACCTAGCCTATCGGCAACGGTCTGGCAATTATAGTAGTACGTGTTTTACAACTACACGCGCTACTGCTATATGCATAGTAGCAGCGCTCTTTCTGCCTAAGTGCTACTACTAATAGTTACAACGCTGCCCTTAAAAAGCGCTACTGGTAAGCTCCTGTGTATAAGGTTTTCCCTATAGTGTAAGCTAGGGCTATGATAGTCATGAGCATCACCCCCATCAAGTGGCACAAGTGGAGGACAAGTTAACTTGATCAAAGCTTGTCAAAACCATTTCTGCCCCATTTCTAGGGTTTTGAAATATTTCAAAAGCTTTGATCAAGTTAAACTATGAACCTATTTTATTCACATTCGAATTTTGCCAGTTAAATAAATTGCCTTCATGTAACTGGCAGTGATTCTAGATCAAAGCCATCATAAGAAAGTTGTCCTCCCATAACTATGGCTTTCAACCCAGAATCAAAGGTGCAATTATTCGGTTATCTGTATATGCCGAACAATTACTTGAACAATCCTACCATCTGATATGTTGTCCTCAGTTTCACCAGAAAGCAACCAGAACTCAGCATCTGGACTTCGCTCGGCATAAGGGGTCATCTGTTAGAGAAACCACAATGTAGCTCCACTTTATGTCATCAACGTTTCTCTCTTATCATCTCCGATGCTTCTGCTGTATTCATCTATGTCAAAACGTTTAACCCATGTCTATATTAACCTTGTTATTTTATAGGAGCCCCACCAACCGGGACTAACCGCTATGATCAACCTTGCAAAATACATAGTGAAATATTTTGTTTGCATAATTGCATTGATAACTCCTACAAAATGTTTCTTCATGTTTCAAATGCCAGAACACATATATACACTAACATCTTACAAAGATTCCCTCCGATTTGTCCAAAGTGGGACTTTCCAGCTATAAGTCCGGAAACTCACTAGAGAAGAAAGTGATGACGGTGAAGCCGGTCATCCCCAGAGTGGGATCTTGGGGTATAAAACTTTTTCTTCGCATGTGTCCCTTGCACCATAACCATGGACAATCTTCATCATTTAACAGGATGCTATAACCCACAAGTATAGTGGATCGCAACTGTTTTCGAGGGTAGAGTATTCAACCCAAATTTATTGATTCGCACACAGGGGAGCCAAAGAATATTTGCAAGTATTAGCAGCTGAGTTGTCAATTCAACCACACCTGGAGATTTATTATCTGCAGCAAAGTGATCAGTAGCAAAGTAGATGATGTTTTGATAGTAGTAGCAACAGCAACAGTAGCAGTAATAGTGATAGCAATGATTTTGTAGCAAGTTAATGTAACGATACAGTAGTTACTTAGCAGAACAATTAAGAGAAATTCGTAGGCATTGGATCGGTGAATTCGTTGATGTGATATTCACCATATAACAGTCATAACCGAGGTGATACGGCACTAGCTCCAGTTTATAAATATAATGTAGGCATGTATTCCGTAAATAGTCATACGTGCTTATGAAAGAACTTGCATGGCATCTTTTGTCCTACCCTCCTGTGGCAGCGGGTCCTATTGGAAAACTAAGGGATATTAAGGCCTCCTTTTAATAGAGAACCGGAACAAAGCATTAACACATAGTGAATACAGAACTCCTCAAACTACGGTCATCACAGGAAAGTATCCCGACTTCTGTCACTCCGGCGTTTGCGGATCAAACACGTAATAGGTGACTATTACTTTCAAGATCGGATGTAAGAACATAGATATAATGGTGATAACATAAATGGCTCAGATCTGAAATACATGGCACCCTGGCCCAAAGTGACAAGCATTAAGCATGGCAAAGTCATAGCAACATCAATCTCAGAACATAATGGATACTAGGGATCAAGCCCTAACAAAACTAACCGATAACATGATGAATCTCATCCAACTCCTCACCGACCAGCGAGCCTACGAAGGAATACTCACTTCCCGGTGGGGAGCATCATGGAATTAGCGTGGAGAAGGGTTGGTGATGACGAAGATCGAAGATCCCCCAATCCGGAGCCCCAAACGGACTCCAGATCTGGCCTCCCGATGAAGACACGAGGTGGCTGTGGCTCCATCTCGTGAAAACGTGATAATTCTTCTCTTCTGATTTTTTTTCCCAAAAATTTGATTTTATAGTATCAGGGTTGAGGTCTGTGGGGCCACCAGGTGGGGATAACCCACCTGGGGCCGCCAGGAGGGGGGCGCCCTGGTGGGTTGTGCCCACCCAGTGCCCCCTCCTGTGGTTCTTGGCTCCAGTAATTCTCTTTATTGTAAAAAAATCCTCGCAGTTTCGTTCCAAATTCCCGAGAACTTTATTTCTGCCAAAAACAACACCGTGGTAGTTTTGCTGAACAACGTCAATCCGGGTTAGTTTCATTCAAATCATGCAAATTAGAGTCCAAAACAAGAGGAAAAGCATTAGGAAAGTAGATATTGACGGAGACGTATCAACTCCCCCAAGCTTAAACCTTTGCTTGTCCTCAGGCAATTCAGTTGATAAACTGAAAGTGGAAAGAAAAACTTTACGAACTCTTTTGCTCTTGTTTACGTAAATAAGCATAAGTAGCACCCCAGGTTTCGCAAAGATTATAATAACCATGTCGACAATAACTCTTAGAAATTATATACCTCATATCAATGCATAATCAACTAGCGAGCAATATATAATATACTCAAATGACAACACTTTTCAAAACAACCGATATAATATGACAATAGTGGTAGCTCCTTAGCCCTTTCTGGACTGCAAAACTAAAATGCAGAGCACCCTCCAAAGTTCAAGAAGCGCCTAAATATTGTAATTGCATGGTAGAAAGATCCAGTCATGATGCACCAACATTAGCTACACCCAATGCTGAGGATACCATGTGCTCTCAGGATCTGGCGCATATTTAGAAGGTGATGACACAAACAAAAGTATAGATAGCCCCTTCGCAGGGGAAGCAATAATTTGCAGGCGGTGCCAGAGCTCAAGTTTTTAAAACAGAGGTTGAAATTTTAGGAAATGCATCCTTCTTGTTTACTCTCGCGACCATTAGCTATTGATATCTTCCATGCTAACCATTAGTGGCGGTTCCCAAGCGATAAAAGTAAAGGTTTACTCCCCTCCCACCAACAAACACACTCCATGGCTGATCGAATCCACGTGTACTGTCCATACACAACACAGTCCTGGGGGATTTTTGTTTATTATTTGCAATTTGAATTCGGGACTGGGAATCCCTATTACCGCCCCTCTCGTGCAAAACGAGTAATAAACACTCATCATGAGAATAACCCCTTAGCATGAGATCCTGACTACCTCTTGTCGCTCTATGACAGTCTAGCACACAAAAAAGGATATTTATTGAAGTTTTTAGAGGTGCACATGCAAATTTACTTAGGACAGCAAGGTAATCTGCATGTAGGTAGGTATGGTGGACCATCTGGATAACTTGGGTTTCAGGATTTTGATGCACGAGCATTATTCCCGCTTAGTACGGCGAAGGCTAGCAAATAGGTTGAGAAGCGGCCAGCGCTAGAGAGCGAAAACGGTCTGAACATGCATTATGCGTAAGTAACATTGATACTAGCATGAGTAGGATATGAACACACCATGAACATAATATCATAGAGGCTATGTTGGTTTTGATTCAACTACATGCATGAACATGTGCCAATTCAAGCCACTCGAACATTCAGAGGAGGATACCATATCATCATACACATCACGATCATTTAACGCAATGTTACATCCAAGATAAATTGTTATCCCACTCCTAGCTACTTAAGCATGGCATGAGAAACTATAATCTCTAATGGTCTATCCAAACATGTTTAATCAAATGCTGAATCATGGATACTAGTTTAAACATATTTACAAAAACAAACAAGTTGAGTTCATACCCATTTCTCTCGTCCACAGCTAGTTCATCAAATATCGTCATTATTGCCTTTCACTTACACGACCGAATGATAATGAAATGATAATAGTGCAAGAGTGCCGTGGACTAAGCTGGAATCGCAAACATTTTATTAAAAGGAGAAGAATAGGCTCTCTGTTAGATCAACAATTATGCATGAGAGCCACTCACCATTTTCATCATGGTCTTCTCCTCGGTATGACTCAATAACCAGAAAAGAAATTCAGAGAAACACACTGAAATATATTTGGGTTTTTGTTTTTTTGGAAGAAAGCAAATTAAGAAGAAAAAAACAAAACGAGAAAAACTATTTACACGGAGAGCTCCCACAAGCAAAAGAAAAATCGAGAAATCTTTTTGTGTTTTCTTTTTAAATACTACACTAGCTACACTACAACAAAAAGAAAAACCGAAAAGAAACAAGAAACATTTTTTTGGATTTTCTACAAGTTTTTCAAACACACAAGAGAAAGCAAAAAAAAAATCTAGCATGGATATACAATGAAAAAGTTGTGGACACCGATACTGGAATGAGATGTGTGAACAATGAATGTAATGTCGGTGGAAATACGTAGCTCCCCAAGCTTAGGCTTTTGTCCTAGCTGGTAATCACCACTCGTAGTACCATTAGGTCCTATGTTGAAGTGTTGTGGAGGCGGCACCTGAGCGTCCCCCTCCTGAGGCTCCTCCTCTGCAACTGCCTAGGCATCCGGTAGGTGACGTATGTCTCTGGAATGATCGTGTATCCTCTCCTGGCAATATACAAACAAAGCGTGCAGGCATGGAATAATATCATGAGTATTAATACTGAAAACCAGGTTGTAAGGAACATCAATGTGGTGTTCTCGCCATCAATAAATTGATGAGCTGCCATAGCCTGGCGATCTAGTTAGACCTTAGGTAAAGATGATCATGCTTCCGTATCTGAACATTAAAATGACTCGCTAAGCGAGTAGCGTAAATACCACCATAAAGTTTGCCTTGGATCGGTTAATGTGGAGGCGACGTGCCACAATAGCTCCCAAGCTATAAGTGTTGTCCCGTAAGTGCATGGTGTAAAACAGCGAGTCGGGGCACTAAGTGCACCAACCTTCTCTCTAGCAAGTAAACACTTCGCAATGAACAAAGCAAAATAATGCACTGAAGGAAACTGCAAGCTAGTGGCGGTGACACTCGACACCCCTCTCTCATCCCCTACTGACATAGTGCGGTAAAAATCCTCAAACTCTGCAGGCTCGGCTCCCTATTTCCCTATCAGAATGGATCAACCATATGTCACCAAATTCAGTAAGTGGTATCAGATGGGTTTCAGCATAAAAATTAAACTACACCTCAGGAGGATTATTCCTACTCAAGAAATGAAAACTTTGCACAAAGGAATTTGTGAGAGATAAACTGTTCACACTCATCTGCAATGAAGTCGGTGACTGCCATTAGCAGCAAATTGTGCAAACTCTTGGCGGATTCTGGCTCCATCCATTGAATGGGTTATGCGGCCATTCCATGGCCGTACCTCCGCCATTCCCGAGTGTGGAGGTCATGGTCCGCGACTCCCCAATAACTCCCTTGGAGTTCTCTCTAGAAGCAAACTTCCTAAGAAACTCATCTTTTCCTATGAACAAAATTCTGAAATTTTTAGTACCCAAAATTTTTTCTCAACAAAACTTCACAAGATTGATAGCACTACTCATAGGGATGCATAGGGCCATATCAAGCATTCAAACTACTTAGAACTCTACGAATTCAACATGCAAGCTCATCTACAGTAGCACCAAGAGTAACTAATTATTCAAAAATATAAACCACTAAAGCAAAACTAATGGACCAATGAGGAGTCACATACCAAGTAGCTATCCCCCAAAACAGTTTCGGAAACGGAGCTTCTAGCAAAGAGATCAAAATCCGCGGGTTTGAGAGCAAGAACACGAGAGAGAGAGCAATGGTGATTTTTTTTCTGAGGTAGGTGGTGACATGGGCTAAGAGATAGTGAGGGGGCCACGTGGGTACCACAACCCACTAGGGCGCGCCTGGGGGTGCTGGCGCACCCAGGTGGTTGTGCCCACCTGGTGCACCCCCCTGTGATGTTATTTGCATCAAAAATTCAGAAATATTCATAAAAAATCGTTATTTAATTTTCAGAGCATTTGAGAACTTTATTTTGGGTCTTTTTTATTGCATGGGAAATTCAGAAAAACAGACCAAACTGGCATTTTATTTTATTTACCTAAGAAAAACAGAAAGTGAAAAGTAAGGACAGAAGGTAGTGCCTGCTAAATTCATCAACTTCATACCTCTAAAAATTGATTCATAATAAGGTTGATCAAGTCTTATTAACAACCACTTTCGATAGCTGAAACCGAAGAGACTTTCGTAAAACACTAAGTACCTCAACGGGGATATGAATGTCCCCAACAATAAGCGTTTCATATATTTCTTTTTGTAATAGGTAGAGGTAGTTGAAAACTTCCAGTAGTGATTGTCGGAGATTTTTCAATAACATTAATACCATTCACTTGGAATTGTTTCTTCGGAAAGTGCACCGTATCTCATTACCATTAAATGAAAAGTGACCTTGCTTTTATTGCAATCAATAATAGCGCCCGCAGTTTTCAAAAAGGGTCTACCAAGGATAATCGACATTGTTGTCATCCTCGGGCAATCCAGTATAACAAAGTCAGTTTAATATAGTAACATTTGCAAAACAACAGGCACTCCTCACAAAATCGATAGGTTATGGCAGTGATTTGTCAAGCATTTGCAAAGATTTCAGTAGGTGTGAGTTTATTCAAATCAATACTTTTGTATAAAGAGAAAGGATAACACTAACACCAGCTCCTAAATCACACAAAGCAGTTTTCACATTAATTTCTTTTGATGGAGCAGGTATAGTGGTTCCCCGATCTCCAAGTTTTTAGGGTACTCCATCCTTAAAAGAATAATTATCAAGCATGGTGGAGATTTCAGCTTCACTATTTTTTCTCTGTGGTGATGATGTCTTTCATTACTTTGCATAAGGGCCATTTTTAAAATATTAGTCAAACGAGTACGCAAAAGACTGGCCTAATCATTTCAGTAGCGTTCAAATTCTTCATCATTCTTCTTCTTAGTTGATTTAGGTGGAAAAGGGCATAGGTTTTTGAACCCATGGTTTCTCTTTCCTTACGTGTTTGTTTTCTAGCAACAAAGTCTCTTTTATCATATTTATATTATTTTGGGTTGTGGTTATCAAGATCAAGAGCTCGTTGGTTCTATTTCAACATCATTGTCTGGTTCTTTATATTTGTTTGAGTGTCTTCATGAACCTCATCATATCAATTTTTCATATTCAGAAGGTGAGTGTTCATTACCAAATTGAGTTTCAACATCAGAAATAGAAAACATCATTATCATTATCAGGAGGTTTTTTCTATTTTCGGTTCACTAGAGGCATGCAAAGTCTATCATTTTTCTTCTTCTTTTCTTTTTAGAAGGACTAGGTGCATCAGTGTTAACTCTTTGAGATGTCTTGTTCGCATTCTTTTTGGGTGTCCCTCAGGGTAGAGAGGTCCCGAGTCATTCTACCTCCTCTGGCCATTACTCTAATAGCATATCATTGATATTATTGTTCATTTCATCAAGCAATTCTATTTTGAGATTAGCAACTTGTTCTAGTTGAGTTGAACAATAGAGGCATGATTTCCTACACCTCTAACATCATTGGTAATTCTAAATAACAAGTCACTCAAGCGAGCAATCATATCAGAATTGTATTCACTTGTTTCATACATTTGCATTGAAGTGATCTTGTTTTTCTAATGTAATTATCAACTCAAAGGCATTGACTAGGATGCATATTAAAGGATTGCCATTGTCATTGAATTTCATTAAATAATTTACCTCTACCACCTTGGTGGGTTGGTGGTGTTCAAGCCCATGTATTTCTTCAATAGGGGTAAGTTTTTTAACATCTTCAGCTTTAATACATTTTTCCTTCTTAGATTCTTTGCCTCTTCATATCTCAGGGACTGAGATATAAAATACCCTCTTCTTCTCGGAGTAGGTTAAGCGTGGTTCGGGAAGAGTCCAATCATCATAATTTTTCAATATGTTATCAATAGTTCTTCAGCTTGTTTCAATAGTTCGTTCCCTGAAAACACAACCAGGCACAACTATCTGGGAAATCCCTAGAAGCATGGGTTAGTCCATTACAGAAGATATCAAGTATTTCATTTTTCTTAAGAGGATGATCAGGCAAAGCATTCCCGCAATGGGGAAGCCTACCCCAAAGCTTGTGGGGACTCTCTTCTTCAATTTGCATAAAGTTAAATATTTCCTGTAAGGCAGCTTGTTTCTTATGAGCAGGAAAATATTTTTCAGAGAAATAGTAAATAATCCAGGGACTACGCACACAACCAGGAGCAAGAGTATAATACCAAGTCTTAGCATCACCCTTAATAAGAACGGAAATAATTTGAGAATATAATAATAGCGAATTTTCTCACATGAGCAAAAAGGGTGGCTATGTCTTCAACTTAGTAAGGTGTGCCACAATAGTTTCAGTTTCATAACCATGGAAAGGATCAGATTCAATCAAGTAATCAACTCTGGGTCGACAGAGAATTCATAACCTTTCATCAAAAGATAGGTGAAAGTAGCAAACTTAGGATCACATTTCATTCTAGCATTCAAAGATTTTTCTTCAGTTGCATAATAATCTTAAGATCATCCATACATTGCAGCAAGAAAGTCTCTAGTTGTCTCCTCATCCTAACATAACCTTCTGGTATCTAGGCAATTCATATCTAGGAGAACTGATCTAAAGGTGTTTCGAGATTTTCAGTTTCAAGCTCTCATCAGTTTCAATAATTTCATCAGTTTTCAGCATTCCAAAAAACTTTAGTTCTAGGAAGTGTTCATCAAGAAATTCAACTAGTGGCACATTATCATCAAGCAGGTACTAAGCATCATCATGGAGTAATTCTTCAGTAGCAGAAGTAGCATCATGCAATACTTGCTAGATATCGGATTAATAGATGTGGTGGGTTGCAGAGTCTACTTATAAAGAAGGTTAATCAAGTGAGAGCTAGATGGTAGTTTCCTTACCTCCCTCGTCCTGGAGGAAAAAATCTTAGTCTTAGCATCCTTCAGATTTTTCATAGTGATAATTTGATAATAATCCCAAGTGACTCAAACAAAGATAGATATGCTCACGGCAACGGCACCAGAAAAAGGTCTTGATAACCCACAAGTATAGGGGATCGAACAGTTTTCGAGGGTAGAGTATTCAACCCAATTATTGATTCGAACACAAGGGGAGCCAAAGAATATTTGCAAGTATTAGCAGCTGAGTTGTCACATTGAACCACACCTGGAGATTAATATATGCAGCAAAGTGATCAGTAGCAAAGTAGTATGATAGTTTTGATAGTAGTACAACAACAACAGTATAGTAACAGTGATGCAATGATTTTTGGCAAGTGTAAAGTAACGATAGCAGTAGTTACTTAGCAAGAACAATATAAGAGAAATTCGTAGGCATTGGATCGGTGAATTTGTTGATGATATTCATAATATAACAGTCATAACCAGGGCATACGGCACTAGCTCTAGTTCGTAAATATAATGTAGGCATGTATTCGTAAATATCACGTGCTTATGGAAAGAACTTGCATGACATCTTTGTCCTACCTCCCGTGGCAGCGAGGTCCTTTGGAAACTAAGGGATATTAAGGCCTCCTTTTAATAGAGAACCAGAACAAGCAGAACACATAGTGAATACATGAACTCCTCAAACTACGGTCATCACCGGAAAGTATCATCCCGTCTTCTGTCACTCCGGGGTTTGCGGATCATACACACATAATAGGTGACTATAACTTGCAAGATTGGATCTAGAACATAGATATAATGGTGATAACATTAACGGCTCAGATCTGAAATCATGGCACCATGGCCCAAAGTGACAAGCATTAACATGGCAAAGTCCATAGCAACATCAATCTCAGAACAATGGATACTGGGATCAAGCCCTAACAAAACTAACTCGATTACATGGTGAATCTCATCAACTCTCCGACAGTGAGCCTACAAAGGAATTACTCACTCCCGGTGGGGAGCATCATGGAAATTGGTGATGGGGGAAGGGTTGGTGGATGACGAAGATCGAAAGATCCCCCTATCTGGAGCCCCAAACGGACTCCAGATCTAGCCTCCCGATGAAGAACGGAGGTGGTGGCGGCTCCGTCTTGTGAAACGCGATAATCTTCCTCTCTGATTTTTTTCTCCAAAAATATGATTTATAGTATCAGGGTTGAGGTCTGCGGGGCCACCAGGTGGGGACAACCCACTGGGCGCGCGAGGAGGGGGGCGCCCTGTGTGGTTGTGCCCACCCAGGTGCCATCCTTCGGTGGTTCTTGGCTCTAGTAATTCTCTTTTATTGTATTAAAAAATCCTAGAAAAGTTTCGTTCCAATCCGAGAACTTTTATTTCTCGCGCAAAAAACAACCATGGTAGTTCTGCTGAAAAACAGCGTCAGTCCGGGTTACTTTCATTCAAATCATGCACAATTAGAGTCCAAAAACAGAGGAAAAGCGTTAGGAAAAGTAGATACGACGGAGACGTATTAGATGCTTGGGTCAGTCTTACTGTGAAGGGAGGAATTTCATGAAACTTTTATAATCCTCTGAAATGTTTGCCTTGTCCCTCCACCCCACGATGTTTCTGTTCCTGAAAAGACTATGATGGCGCTCTTGGCTCCCGTATGATGATATCCTCTTCCTTATCTTTTCGTTTTTCTCGGTTGGTAAGACATGTCCTTACATAGAAAAACCGGTGCCCACATCTTGCTAGGACGCATGGTTTCGCATGTTGTACCCAAGATTGTTTGAGATCTTCACTGTTGTTGTCATTCCGACTGGCGGGTCATTTCGTTACCCTTTACCCCGCTTCTGTCATGATTGCTCTCTCTGCCTCGTCTACCGATGCCCATCAATAGGACACTTGTGTTCACCTTAAAAGAAAGTCCATAGCAAGTTCCCTATCTCCTCTACTGTACCATTAATATGTGTCCTTTTCCGTATTGTGTTTTTTTGCATCAAACGCGGACACACTGTTTTGTTGTTGCTCTTTTTATTTAGGGCGATCAGTATAAATGTATTCACATTTATCTCGTAACCTTTGAAGTCAATATAGTTCGTCAGATGTGTAACTTGGACAACAAGTAACAAGCTCATTTCAACAAGTTGTTGTCATTCCATGAGATGTAGTTGCAACCAAAAACCGCGAAAGTCGCCATGTTGTGTACGTTAATTAAGGGTCAGACTGGCTCCGGTTTCTTGGGAGCGTAAATCTCCATGTGTTCCTCGATATACGAAGCCACCAGTGGACATTTTGTAGAACTGTGTAGTGTGCTTGAGCTAAGAACGCCCGTCCATACATATTGCTGAGACTCTTTCCTAGGTGCCTTTTCCACTCAGTCTCCCCTCATGCCAGTCGATTCAAGAAACACCAATCGGCTTAAGGTAGGATAAAGTCAACACAAACTCAATAACCTCCTCTGTTCACACGCCTTGGAGAATGCTTCCTTCTGCCTGAGCACGGTTATGAACATTTTATTTGTTTAAGACTCCGATGACTCTCAAGGGGAAATATTGTTTAGAAACTATAGACCCAAATGGTATCTCTGACTAGGTGAACTAGGAACGTGTGTTCATGATATTGAAGAAGGGATGGGGGGAACCACCAAACTCAAACTGACAAGACATTGCCACCAAAATCGTTCTGTAACCGCGTGGTAGGGATTTCTGGATTGATTACCTTCTGGGAAATTGCATTGAGGTAAATGACACATACGCTTCACACATGGTAAATCGGAAACATTTTTCGATTTAGGAAGCCCCCTCAAATGCCACCGAAGTAATTGCGTCATAATCACGTGCAGTCATGATACTTTAGGTCGGAACCACCCCCCCCCCCCCCCATTTTTTTTCTTTGCCATTTCATTATTCCCTTTATATTCGACGAGGAATCCAGAGGTACCTTCATACGAGCACGCATTCAAAGTAAGATTTCTTTCTTACTTGGTCAGCAGTGTAGCTGGCAGGACCTTGTAATACTCTTGGATTGCCATGCCATCTTTTTTCATGCATACGTTGACTGTCCTCCCATGCCTCAGGTGTATCTTTGTCTTTCCATTACACCGCCCAAGAAGCCTGCAGGTTTCACGCAAATATATTTTCGGTCACGTGCATTCACGTCAATTGCAGAGCGACATCTAGAACTTTCCAATAGGGTAGGTCCCAAAATATATATTTCTTACCTCACACATGGGTGCATGTCCGTCAGCGTTATTCGGAACGATGTCCACACCGGACCCTTTCCAAAGATTACTTTTAAGGCCTTGACGCTATTCAAGTAAGATCCCCATACGGTGGTCCAGGCTTCTTCCGTGGGATTGGCACTCACCTTTGAAATGCTTGACCTTTCTTTCTTAGAGATTACTTGCATCGGAGACAGAAAGTCGACGAGGTGCCAGGTACCAGTTACAAGAAACCTGTTAACCATGACAGGATTTCTAGGTGACGTCCTTCAAAAAACGTCATCGACGGTCCATATAGCCCTTGCAAACCCACTCGAGCCGCCAAAGCCCACTTGCGCCCGCCCAAACCTTTCACTGTATAAAAACTAACCCTAAAACCCCTCCCCAGTCTCTTCTCCCGTCTCACCCGCCGCCTCCTCATCTTATCCCCTCACCCTCGCTCCCCTTATCCCTCCTCCGCCACCTCACCGATCCCGGCGATCCTTCGTTCCTCCTCCACTCCCCACTGCGCCTTTCTCTTACCGTGAAATCACCTCAAACCTCCTCCACTACCACTTAATGGCAACCCTCCCTGTCTCTCCTACTAGCTGCAGTCCGCAGTGGGCATCTTGGGCGAGCGTCAGATCTGAATGGACTCAACCCGGACGCGTGCCTTGTGAAGTGGAGCGGCCGTGCAGTGGAGGCGGTTACTACTTGCGAGTGGCTGTGAAGCACCAGCAACCCAGTCGCCACTGGTGTTACCAGCGCGTGCTCCCACCTCTCCCTCGCTGGCTTCCCTCACGTCAGGCCTCGTGCTGGCATGCGGACCCCTTCCAAGTTCTTTTGCCGCCTCCGACTGACATGTGGTCGTGGATCTGCAGAGGAAGGCGACTCGCTTCCTTCTCTAGTGTAGGCGGACGCGCGCCTCCTTTTCAAAAGTTTGCACATCAATGTTTAATTCTATATTATATTACAATAAAATATCGGGTTACAAATTTTAATGCAAACTGTCTACTTATGTAATTGATAATTGCTATAGCAGTACTTGTTTATTTAGTGGAATATGAGGTACTTAATTAAGTCTTAGCTTTTTTCCCTTTTCTGCGGTTCGTAAATTTTAGGATAGAAGAGTTTGTTTTGTGTAACTTGACCTCAATTTTCAATCAATATTGGAAACAGATGAGACACTTACCAGTCATCCACTTACAATTGTGGATGAGGTTAACACCTACATTCCTGAGTTAACAGCCATTAACCATGCTAGCATGTCCTGAGGTTTAGCCCGTGTTTAACCATGACTTCAGTTCGTTATTATGCAGAGAAGTGTATCTTCCAGTTAGTTATTTTCATGTCTTTTGGAATATTATCAGTTTTCTGCAGTATATAGAAAGTGCATTTGTTGCAAACCTTTTCTATTATCCATGGGAATGGAGCTGACATGTGAAAGCTTGTAATCTTGCGCTCATGGTTACTCCTTTTGTAATTCAACAATACCATAGACTAATAAACTTAGAGCTCAAAGTATATATTTCTCTTTCTGAATGGTAATTTTATTATGTCTGGTAAAGAATTGTCCTGTCCCTTTATAGAGTTACTATAGTCCACACTAGTAGAAAGGCTTCTCGCATTTTAAGGCCCCTTTTCTCACAAGCATATATAGGCTTATTGTTTTAATGATCTTTTATTTGGTTAATTTCATACATCAGTTTACATTGTTTTTTGCTGACAATTTCTAACTTAATATTTAAAAGATGTTGTCTCTAACTCACGTTCATATTCTTAATATGAACTGTCTGATGTCTTCAAGCAGTGTTGTGTTTAGCAAATTTGCAGAAAATGTTTCGATAAACATTTGCTTGAAAACTAGGTAACAGGATTAGATTATTCATTTCGTAAATGTATACAAAAATAAGAGTATGGTCTTCGCAACGTCCACCACTGAATATCTCTGGCAATTTCTGAACCTTATTTTAATAAAAACAGTCCCCAATTTATCTTTCTCTGTGTGTCCTGATTGTCACTATGACTTGACTCTCTTTCTCTTGATTTCTTTGTTCCTATTGTTGTCTTGTATCATTGTATACAGTTCCTTTTAAGTCATTGTTTCCTGTTATAAATAAACAGTACTATTGCTGGTCACGGTGTAGATGAGAGGCATTCGGTTGTTGCAAGGTGAATCCAGTTTTCATAATACACTGCTGTTGGTGTTCATGTTTTATGTATTTTGTCTGTCCTTAATAACCATGAAGTAATTGTAAGCCATGTAATTATTATATTTGTAGTTCTTGTCACCTTCTATACAAATAATATACTCGATTTGTGTTCATTTCATTCATTATTTCCCTTTATAAGTAATAGTACTCTCAATATTGGGCCAAGTGGTCACTGTCATACATTTTTTACACTTGTTGAATACTGCTTGTCTTCTATCTATGAACTGCAAAAAATCTAATGTTATTTAAATATGTAGTATGATTGGGTGTGGGCTTACATAGTGCTACCCCATCATAATCCGACGCCACATGACATATAGTTGCCATCAGAGAGTCGACTAAGAACCTAACAGTCAGCCTCGAAAGTTTATATGTTCTGTTGACGTAAAACTGGATTGTATGCTTCTTCCTTGTTGTGTGATAGATTGATGAATCTAGTTGAATTATCCATTACATGAAGGATTGTAAACTGCTATGTTGTATATACACTCAAAATCTTTGAGAAATATATATATATAGTAATAGATAGATGGCCCTATTGCTGAATGTTTGAAAGTCTTTCTCTTTGGGCAAAAATTGGCTAACAAATACGTGTCACATGGGCTCGAAAGAATTGGCTGGCCATATTTAAATTGTGGGCCTACATTCGTGACGATTTGTGATGAAAAGTAGTTATCACACGTAGGCAGCCACATCATTCGAATTGGCGATCGGAAAGCCAATTGGCATCGCACGAGCTTGTTCTGTATAATGGTTTTGGGCCTGGGCTGGGACTTGGGGTAGATCCATAACGGTCAGACCATCAAGAAGGCCCGATGTCCCAAATTATGACGCGATTACATGACGACTTCTGTCCGTCATGCATGGGCACCATGATAGTTTTCTCCTCATTTGTGACGGACTAAGTACCGTCACGTATTAACAGATTTCTTGTAGATACACATTGCTTCTTACATGTTATCCAATATATACTTTTGGGTCTCATCTAAAATCTAAACAGTTGCGGTGCTTGCATTGTATCCCTGTTTGTGGCTGTTCTAAAAGGGTTACTAAGAGCAGGCACATTTGATAGGTAGCAATCAAGCAACCTCTCGTGGGGGATTCAAGATTCCTGTGTTGGTCTCATCCCACACGCTGACACCTTTATGTTATCCCCCAAACTGTAAAAGTTCTTCAATAATTGTGTACTTAGTAACAGTCAATTTCGTTGCCGCGGGGGAGTTGCTTATGTGCTTGGATGATG